>JASDQU010946872.1:16270-26315 GCA_032191745.1 Picea mariana
GGTTACAATAAAATCAAGATAAAAGGGGCAAATGTTCACAAAACCACTTTTATTACTAATTTCGACACTATGTCTTACAAATGCTTGCTTTCTGGCTTACTTGATGCAAGTACCGCTTTTAAAAGGCCTATACACACAACTTTTGATGAATTGGTCAATTTCCATATCTATCCTGGTGATTTAATCGTGAGCGTCAAAGGGCTGATGATTACATCGGATTTCCAATTGTTGGGTCCTTTCCAAATTGCTTTTGTCTTGGACACTAACTATTACATCTTGAAGGATTTACATAAGCAATTGTTTTCCTACATCACTAACAGTCCTCGCTTGAAATATTGTGAGGGACCAGCATGAAAAGTTCTAACGCTGATTGGATTTTCTGTATATTAGTAGCTTAGCTCTGCTGTCATTTCTGCGATATTTTATTTTCCTTTATTGTTTAATTTCTGCTTTCTGTTTCAAATCTTTTCTTGTCGCTTCTTTATTTTTGTCCTTTAAATTCTGCGTTTTTACTTCTGTCATGATTTTGTTTCCTATCATATTTTAGTTAACTTGATCAGAGATATGATGATGGATCGATTCTACCACAGTGACACTCCTACAAAGCATTGTTAGTCAATAACAATCAAGCTTACACAGCTGTTATGATGTCTCCTCTGAAGGACCCTTCAAATTGTTATATATTTCCACTGTTGTCTTGTAAATAATTGGTTATATCCCGCTTCTTCTTGCCATTTCTTCATTCACTGAGATTTTAAGAGCAAGTCTAATTTTTTTTCTCTCCTCAAAGTTGAGAGCAGATTTCGCTCGAATGATTATGCATACAGTGGTTAAAAATCTCTCATACTTAACATTTTTCATGAATTATTCCCAAATTCTCGGTCATCTTTCCATTAAATCCACTCACTTCCCCATGTTGCATAATCTTCCTGATTATATCTTCTTGACCTATTGTTTTTGGTCCGCGAAACCATTAGTTCTGAGTTCCAAATCTGTTGAAAACAAATTTCCTTGTGGAGTCACCAGTTTGTTGACGATTAAAATCGCAATGGAGTTCTGCCCACAAAGTGTTTCTAAAGCCTATTATTATTAAAGCTAAATAATACTAGTAGGTGGGACCCCCTTGTAGATTGGAGATTAGGTCTGGTGCTTATTTAATGTTGTGCTGTTGTCCGACATTGCTTACATGGTGTTATGATCTTGGTTTATTGGCGATTCAGAAAGCATACTCTGTGTTTTCTGCTGCTTTAGGTTCAAGTTTATTTTACAACGGCCTATGTTATCCTTGTTATCACTATAATATGTTATTGGATCTATTACTAAGAGACCTGCACAATAAACACGTTAAAAATGAGATACACATGCAATTGGAAAGAAATGAAAAGCAATGTAACAAATACAAATGGAATAATTTAAACTAGGCTATATACTATACTACATGCATTGATTTTAAATGGACTGTTGTTATCCTAGCTATTAAGTTAATAGCCATGCGATTTTATTTGAGTTATATAGTCGATATGCATGGTGATTATGCTATGGTACAGGTTGATGTGGATCACGCCACCAGTGATCATTCGATACATGGTTTATTGGATCATATAGTTGATATGTAATATGGTCAAGTTGGAATGGAAGGTATGATGTGGGTGGCGCGTTTGACAAGTAATAGATGCAATTTCCAATGCATGGTTTAAATGACTTGTTGGTAGATTAATGGATAGTGTGTACTATTGAATTAAATTGACTGTGGGTGGAGGCGATGTTCATTTACTGCACGTCACCCTTACTCCTTTTGTTGGCCGCCACCCCAGTCGAGCTATTGTTCAACCTTGTTGCTGTGGTTATGCTCTGATTTCTTAGCAGAGAGGAACCGCTCGACCAACTCGCGTTTTAAGGTGCTCGATTACATGTATGTATTTTTTTGGCCAGTCATGAGTCTGCTCTGGTTATGAAATGATTATTGGCTCAAGTGTATTGGTTTGTGCTTTCCTTAAGAATTGCAACTATGTAAAATTGTGTTTTTGGAATGAAGCATTGATGGTTCTCTCTGCAATAATGTTGAAGTCATAGTGTTATTGGTCACCCTGGGTGTTAGCAACCATAAGGGTTCTCTGTTATCCTTGTTGGTTTAGTTGGAGGGTTTTTGTTTGGTCTTGGGTGGCTGGCTATCCTCACGCATTCGTATCGCTATGTCTAGTCTTTGGCTTTTATGGGTTTTAATGGTTGGAAGCACTCTGTGTCACTGCGTCTTATTCACTTCAACATTGGTTTTTTTCCACCACTAACGGTTACGCAGTGGGTTATTTTGTTATTTCTTGGGACTGTCTTCACTTTAGTGTGGTGGTTGTTTGACTGGAGAGACACGAGGGTTATACCCTGCGTGTGTTAAGTATCATTACTAGCCGAGTTGGAGCCTCACTCCTCTGTTATAGCCCTCCTATCATGAGATTTCTTACATGTCCACGAATAAGTTATGGTTCTCTTTGTGTATGCACCATTGGTCTCGAAGGTTTTCACCATTGGAAGGAGTCGGCTCTAGCTTTCCCTGTGTTGGTCACAGAGAAAACCCTTAACTCTACAGGTTTGAGGGTTGATCTAGAAGACCGACGTGGCCTTTTGGGTTTACTGCTTGGTTATTGTTGGATGGTTGTGTATTGTTAAAAACAATTGGCTATATACTCGCCCAGTTGGTCATATGACGATTGTGTTGGTTTTGATATCTAGTCACTGCCCGTGTTATTACAATGGATAACCCTGCATTTTTAATTGGGCAGTCCAAATACACAGTCGATTTCCTTGTGTTTGATAACCCTGTATTGTTTAATTAAGAAGGTCACAACCCCACTCCATGTCGATGCGTGGATATGTGTGGTTGCCACAACATGTTGGGTTGGTTATTTATTGTTATGACAATCCAAGTATAGGCTCAACATTGAGTTGGTTGATTGGTTGATACACAGTCACTGTCTTTTTGCACTAAAGATTATTTGGATGTTTAACTTGGCATTGATTACAATTGATTAATGATGCTCGTGCATACTGCATTTTTGTGTGTGGTGTTTCTATGCAATGAATAAATGGTCATTGTAACTATGAGTTCTTTTGGGGCCAAATAGTTATTGTGACTGGGATGAATGTAGCAAATCCATCCACTGTATGCGTTATGATTATTTGATTGCATCATTAGGGAAGAGCCCGAGTTTTACACAACATGGTTGACTGCAGTTTGATTAATTTGAAGCAATACTGTATTAGATTGATAGCTCGACACGATTGGTTAAGTTAGTACTGTGACTGCATTTTTAGATTTGTAAAATGGGAATGTCGCATCATGGTGTTTTGGGTGGCTGCCCACTATGTATGATATGGATAATTTCGGGTTCCACACTCAAAGATAATCACAGAGTTTTAAGCATGACTTTGTTGCAATCCGATTATTTGTTTTATGAAGATAGGCATGTTGTTGATACCTCGTTGTGTTGGATGGATAGCCCAGCATTTTAGAGCCACATTGAATTGGGCTTGTATAGTGACATAATTACCCTTGCATGATTGAATTATTATGTGCATAACATGTGTTGGAATGGTGGTTGTTGTTTATCTGTTCAAATGACGATCCAGGTTTTTGCAATTTTAATTTGGATTATTGGGTTGACTGCCATTATGTATGTTTAAATAATGTCAAGCATTTTAAATGATAGGCCCGATTGAAGTGACTATATAACTTCATTGCAATTTCAAAACACGACTTTGGGTGTATTTGATGATCGAAGAAATGTGTGGGAAGTGGTTGATTCTAATGGTTAACAGAATGGAAATGGTTACTGTTACACATTTGAGAATTGTTATAAGATGTAAATTGGATAAATAAGAGGAACAAAATTCCCTTACAGATTGTTGTGGAATGCATACTATCTTGTTGATGGCATTGTGTTAGAAATTTGACTATGAACAACGAACTAGTTAATACACAATAATTGTTATTGGGTCACAATGATCATTTGGTTGGTGTATCTCCTTTTGACATAATGATTATATGGATTACTCGATCGATGTTATGAACAATACCCGCTCTCATTTCCCCACCATTATTTTGGTTTTTGCTAATTACAACCCCATCACCTTCCCACATTCATTTTTCACTCCATGTTCTAAAATTGATTACGGTCAAGAAAAATTCTGTGTTGAAACAATTGGCAGTAACAATGTCTTGGTTGAACTACAATGATGTTTTTTTTTATTTACAGTTGATTGTTGTTGTCTTTGAGCAATAATTGTATTCCCCACCTGCCTCATCATATCATGTTTCGCTCAATACAAACCCCTCACATATCCCATGACCCTTTATTCACCCTCTGATCACTGATAAACAATAAAACAATTTGTATGGATTGGATTGCATGAGTATGATACATTGTTGAGCCAAATCTATTTCGTATTTTTTAGAGTTGTCATGTATGGTTATTTAAAAGAATATTTTCTAATCAATCATGCATGCATGAATGAGTTTTTTCAGTCGAGGTAGCCATGGCTGAGGAAACAGAGGGAAAGGTAATTGGAACAGAGGCCCAAGAAGGCCAAGGTTCTCCATACATTTTGATGCTGACTCACAAGAGCTTGGCCAATTGTTTCAAGCTGGATTTTTCAATTGGATTGGGTAGGGAGTAGTCCAACTGAGGCCTGAAAGGGATCCTTTCCAAGTTTTGCAAGCCCCTAGTATCCCTGTGCCTACTCACATCTCATTGCAACCCGAGGTTCCTGAAAATGTTGGATGGCAAGAGATTGTCCACCTGACAGTCTCCCAACATCGTGGCTAGCCCAATTTGTCCTTGCCTGCTCCTCCGCCTAACAACCAGATTGTCCAAGCTGCCCCTGACCACTCACTAGTGCAATCCTCCCATGCTAGCAAGAGATTGAAAACTGAAGCCCACCATTCCCTTGACAAAGGAAAAGCCATTGTTGCCCCTTCCTCACCCTCCAATGGATCTGACAAATCGGTGTCTTCCTGGATGCATTTGAGGGACGATTGTTCCCACGTGATCAACGAGATTAGGCCTAAAGGCTCGGTGCAGCCAAAGGCAAATTCAGGAAAATCAAAAGGTAACAACAACAATCAAGGAAAGATTGCATAACAGAGTGGGAATTATGGATTTTAAGTTTTTATTTTTATCTATTGTTTATGACAATTGACTTTAGGAAACTTTGGACAACATGTTTTATTTTTCGTTACATGAGTAATATTTTTTGAAAATAATTTCAAATATCATGAGCTAAATTGTCAAATGGGAATATGTGATGGGAGACACAAGGAGGTGTGTTTTGCTTAACCAAATAGTTATGTTATGATTGTTATGAGCTAAAGGGAGTCACAAGGGGTCCCACCTACTATTTATTATTTATTTATAACCCTTATTATGATTATTACTTTTCCCCCTAACTAAAGTTGGTTGAGTCTTTTAATTAACTTAACTAATGAGTTGGTTCAATTACCTCAACCAATTCTGAATTTCTTAAAGGCAAAAGGAAAGGGAGGAACAAAGAAGGATAGAAGAAGAAGCATACTAAGGTTTGCTCTTTGAGTTTATGTTGAGATAGTTCAATTTTCATTCATTTATTTATTCATCACAAGCCTAATTCTCTTTTATGATAGCAGGGTAATATTGTAGACAACAATATTCAGGGCCGAATTACATCATTTAGACACTTGTTTTTCAGAGGCGTTGATCTATCTTTGATAGTTCGTGTAGACTTGTCTGTTTGTGAATTAGTTTTCATGGCTGACAAAGGCTATTGTGAAGAGTCGAGTGGGCAAAAATCTGTGGCAAGCTGATCCAACTTTTAGAGTTCACTTTTGGTTTTTTGTCAGAGGTCCTTTTGTATGTTCCATCGGGGATGTCTAAGTTTGACTTTGGTCCAAAATTTCTGCATGAGATTTTGTAAAGAAATGACTCTTTGGTGAATTTGAATGGAATAAAGGATTGCCTTATGTCTCATATGTCTTGATTATCATCTTGGTGACTTTACTTCTATCTTCACATTTATTTCAGCAACTGATATATTCACAAAATTGCATAAAAAGTAAATTTCCAACAATATTTTTATTGATAAAAGACTAGCCTAAGCTCTCGTAATTAATACTTGTGAGTTAGGATGCTATTTTTGATGGATATAAACATATGGTGATATTCTTGTCTACTTTTCTTTAGCCAAGCAAAGTCTAAAAATGCTTGAGTAAGATCATTTCATATATTTTCCTCAACACAGCTGAAATTGAAGCATTGGGTTAGGCTCGGTACTTACTTGATAATCCATCGTTGAGATGCCAATTTCCTTCTGTAGAGCCTCTTATTTTTGTTCGCCCGACCCTGGCTCATCCTTCGGACTATCCACTCAGGTCTCTAGTGCATCGAGTAGCTTAGTGTCTAAGACACTTTCAACCTCTTGTTCATTTTGTGGAAGGCCTCAAATTTGAGTGTCGGGAGCTGGGGAAGATGCCTTCTCTGGCTCATTTTCTTCTGTGATTGGTACAAGGGTCACCAGGGATACCTTCAGGCTCTCTTCATCATCGTAGATGTTTATCAATTCGCAAAGGAGGTTTGGTGCACTTGCTCTCCCTAATGTTCCGACTGTCTCTGGCTGAGCTAAAACATCCCCCGGTGATCTGGCCTGTGGCGTTGTGATTTTAGGGTTGTCTAACCCGACGATTTCATCAATGTATATTAGTTAAGGGCTACTTGGGCCTGCTTGGATTTCATATGGGTTGTTAGCATGGTATACCATCATTCCTATGAGGTCTGGGTCATCTTGTAGTTGATCAATCACTCATTGAGCCTGTTCTATCATGAGAAAACCCCTTGCACGTGCGTCTTGTATCATAGGGAAACCTCTATCATGTACCAGAGCTACCAGGGGAACCTCTGCTGCTTCTACCAATGTCATTTCTTCCCTGGCTCTGAGGGCCTCTTAAGCCGATTTATCTATGGTTTTTTCCTGTTCATACAGGCCCATGGCTCTGAACCTGATCATTTTGGGGTCGGCCATCCTTGCCACCACCTCATCCCAGTGTTGGGCATTTTCTGTGAAGATTTCATCTTCAAAATTTTCGTGGGTGTATGGCCAGTAGGATGACACTTGCGAAGCATGTTTCAAGACTAGACCCTTTGGATCATGATTTTAGAATCGGCCTGTCTCAAATCTGAACTCTAGTTTGCTCATCCCTTCTTGTTTGGCTTGAGTCATTTCCTTCACCATGTAGAAACCTACATGGAAACCATAAGGTATGAACGTCCGCTTCTTGTCCTTGACCAGGGTGGCGTTGTAACCTTGCAAGAAGGTCTGATAGCATATCTCTCCCACTACAAGTCGGTCAGGGACATGCGCTGCTAGGATATGTGGTGCTCCGATGGCCCCGAACACCCTGATGTAGGTGTCACACTCGTCCAAGTACCAATGGCCTACCTTTGATATCATCTTTTTGGCCGCAACCGATAATATCGGGTGTTCTTTCTTAAAAATAATGAAATAAATATTTGCGATGAATTCATTGCAGATGAGGGAGTAAGATTTCTTGTACCTTTTCTCTCGTAGGATGCTGAAATATACATGGACCAGAAGCTTTGCGATGTGCTAGCTCAAGTTCATGTCGGAAAAAATGTTTCTGGCGCACATGACATCAAGTAAATATGAAGCCATATAGAAGGCTAGTGTCTCTCCTTCCTTCGATGTTTGAGCCTATTGTATGAAGATGCTTAGTTTCTTAGAAATGATCACTCCCCAGTTGAAGTCGCTCCTAGAAATTTCCACTGTGTAAGCTAAGGGAATCCATGCCTTTGAAAATTTGGAGTAGTCCTTCTCTCCATATAATCGACAGATGAGAGCCATCAAGTAGATGTATGACTCCCTTAAGTTGATCGTCTGGTACCATCCAGTGCTCCGTTTGGTGTATTTCTTGTTTTCCCTCCACCATGAGGCCATCACCTGGCTGGTGTCGTGGCGTTCATAGAATTTTACAACAAAATCTGTGTTCAATCGCTCCTCATGGTCTCTAAGTTTGTAATACTTATGGACTTCAACCTGTAAGAACACTCTAACACAACCACCATTGTCATCATTGATCAAACACTTATGTGTGTCTGTGTGGTCGATGAGCCACTTTAGGACTTTAATATGGGGAAAAACAGGAGTTCTACTCGCCACCATATGCAGATATGACTGTCGAATTTTCGGGAACACCTCGTCATCTAGCGCTCTAACATAAGGGTCACTGTGTGGTATATATTTTGGGTATTCCTCCCGACTGATCTTGTTGAAAATTTCTCCCCAATGTGAGAGTGCCATCTTGGATCCTGTGCTTGCCTCTGTATCTCCAAAGCCTGGAGGTTGGATGAAATCCTTCTTCGTTGATGTTTTGATGACGGGCTCTGGTCTTGGCATGTATTCCAATTGTCTTGTGACCCCTAGAGAGGAGCCTTCACCTAACTCTGGTTCTTTCAGCTTCGGCACCCTC
Organism: Picea mariana; assembly: GCA_032191745.1. Classification (NCBI taxonomy): domain Eukaryota; kingdom Viridiplantae; phylum Streptophyta; class Pinopsida; order Pinales; family Pinaceae; genus Picea; species Picea mariana. The sequence goes on from JASDQU010946872.1 coordinate 24,780, forward strand.
AACGATCGTTTAGTGGTTGGATTTCTTGGAGGCATTGTTCCTTCAATGAAAATAAACCTCCAGGGACTGTGTACAGAACAAAACCAGATAAAAATATATGAAGTGTAAACATGTAAAATCCATAGACTCTGGTAGATACCTATAAATCTTGCTAAACCTGGTTATTTGATACTCACAGGATCTTTGCATCTTTCGAATTACTTCTCTCGCTTCTCTGGATGCTCTGCATTTCCTTGCATGCAGAAAGATTTCACTTACAACAACTCAAGAGAATTTAAACTAGTGAAGAACTTAGCGTGTCGCATCAACCATTGAATTCGAGTGATGAGTGCAATTTAAACAAATTTGCTGCCGAATCTCTATAAATTAAATTCATCGTGGGTTGATGGCGGAGGCGCGGGGGTGATGTGGTCTATCGATAATTTCAAAAGACCGTGTTGATTGGTGCATGAGGTAGCCACTAATGCAGGATTTAGTATTAATTAGATCCTTAAATGCTCAAAATCTAATTGTATCCAACGCTAAAACGTCTCATCGTGTCACTTTCTCAGTGGGTGGATCGGGGATTGGGGATGCACTATGAACATTTTCATTGATGTTCCTCGCAAAAGCTCCGATGCTGATCGATCTCATCGTACAATGCTATCGTGGCAAAGGTGACTCAGAGGTGTGACTTGGACCTAGGGAGCCAAGAATGACTCGGGGTAAAACTAGACAGTATGGTTCTCCAATCTGGCAAAGACACGTGGTGTTGAAGATCGATGACCTAATTTGCATGTATTAAATGGAGTTGGGACTTACCTTAAGTTGTGTGTTCTAAAATAAACCCTGGCTTGTCAATGTCGAAAAGGTATATAGGGTCAACGACAGGCGAAAAACCTATCACGTGTTTTTCTACAGATTAGCTTCCTCGAAAAAGTCCCGATGCCAAAATGCATCGAGGATCGGTGATCAGGAGAACTCTTTATCATGGTCAGAATGTTCGTTGCGATCCTTTTAGGTCTTCCCTGATTCCGATAAGCATGTCGGGGATCTGCTATCGACGATATCTTTTATTTCTTGGTTAACGACTATTCCCCTCGTCTTTTACTGATGCCGAAGAGGAATCAACTATCAGAGATATCCTTATGAAAAACTCTGGCGCAAACAAAAACTTCCTTTTGTCAATGCCGAAGAGATCAACGACCGGTGACTGAGGTTTCCTGAGTGGCTCTTTTCCGTTTTGAATTCCTTCCGATGTCGAATCTGAGTGTGTCAGGTGAAGTGTTTCGGATTTTGATTCCTTATTCAGGCGTTAAGGATCTTTTAAGTCATGGGGTTTCATAGGTTCAAACAGATCTAAAAAGATAATGAGAGTCAATATAATAAGCAAAGCCAAACATTTCTCAAAATAAAGTCGAATGAGACAATGCAAAGATCAAGTGGTACCAAAAAAGTGGAAAATTGACATAGGATTTTTAGGGTGTGTTGAGTGCTCAACATGGACCACTTTGGAGTTCATCCATTTGTACTCCTTATCAACCATGATAAGACAAT
>JASDQU010946873.1:0-10809 GCA_032191745.1 Picea mariana
CAATACAGACTTGGGGTTTGTTATCCATTATTCTCCCCAATACAAGAGCATCAAGATATATCTTTCAGATTATGACAAAGGAGTACCACCTCTATAAAAATGCAGGGGGATTCATATCCTCATGAGGTTGTTGTTTGGATATTGACCAATCTAAACGTCAACAACAATATAACATACAATAATATTTATTGTTTCAAAATTGTACGGTGCTCATGTTTGAAATATACATCGGGGCATTAAAAATAATTTATGTACCGATGCGTTATCGTTAATATATGCGCCAGGATTCTAAATTTTTTTTATGCACTAGTTCTTTTACTGTAATATATGCACCGGTGCATACTAAAAATAATGGCGTCGACATATCACCTATAATAATTTAAATTCCACTAGCCTTCCATGCACATGGTAAAATAGATATCAGTATGTACTAATTACACAAGCACCGAGCTACATGATGTATTAAATGCATCGGGCCTTAAGATAACTTGATCACACCACGACTAACTATAAATTAAATGCATCGGGCCTCAGGATAAATTGATCGCATCGGTCCTAACTATAAATTAAACGCACTGGGGCGAACAAATTCGAAAATGCATCGGTTCTTCATACGAATACAAGGTTGAACCGATGCGTAGAAATTATAAGAGCATCAGTGCTCTGCATATGACGAAAAAGGTGGAACCATTGCACAATATTTATAAACGCACTAGGGCTTTTTTTTATTATATTAAGGTTTGGGGCATTTGTATTATATTGATGCACCAATGTATTATAATATTAACGTGTCAATGCGTGTTTTTCAATAATGCACCGGTGCATTTCAACAAGAAAAACATTGGAAAAAATAAACCTCTGCTTCAACCTCCGCCTGCCCAATTTTTCGTTATATGGAACATCTGCTAAAACCTTCATAGCCAGTAGCGGAGGTTTTTTTGAAAAAGTTTTCAAATTTTGCAAGACAAAAAGCCTTCGCTAGAAGGTGTTCACCTTGCAGTGAAGGAACATGTAAACATCATACAATTGGGTTCATATGACTATTTAATTCGCATGGATTGGTTGGAAAAACACCATGTTATCCTGGACTATTACAACAAGACAATAACTTGTCTTAATGAGGGAGAGAAACAAGGAAAGATTCATGGAATTCCAAGAGTTGTAGTTGTTATAAAAATCATAACCATGTAGTTAAAAAAGAGTTTCAGGAAGAGATGTCAAATTTTTGTAGCTCATATGGAAGAGGCAAACAAAGATAAAGTGGAAAGTATTGAATACCATCCAATGTTGAGGGATTTTGAAGATGTTTTTGGGGAAATCCCGGGATTGCCACCCAAGAGAAGCATTAATTTCTCTATTCATTTGGTGTCATGAGCTACCCCAGACTCCAAGACACCTTACAGAATGGGCACATTGGAATTGAAAGAGTTGTAGATGAAACTTGAAGAACTTTTGAAGAAGGGGTATATACGCCCAAATGTGTCACCATGGGGAGCCCTAGTTATTTTTGTAAAGAAGAAGGATGGAACCTTAAGTCTATGTATTTATTTTAGAAAGTTGAATAAGGTCACCATAAATAACAAATATCCTTTTCCAATGATTGATGATTTATTTGATCAACTGAAGGGTGCAAGGATCTTTTCCAAGAGTGATTTGAGATCAAGTTACAATAGTGTCATTTGGGCTATCAAATGCCTTAGCAGTTTTCATGTGCCTCATGAATGGAGTGTTCAAGAAGTACATGGAAACGTTTGTGATTGTTTCATTAGATGATATTCTCATTTACTTAAGGACAAAAGAAGAGCATGAGAAACATTTGAGAATGGTGTTGCAAGTTTTGAGAGAGCATAAATTGTATGAAAAACTAAGTAAGTGCATCTTTTATCAAAAGAAGATTTACTACTTGGGGCATATTATTTCAATAGATGGGATAGAAGTTGATCCCAAGAAGATAGAGGTCATTAGAGGATAGTCAACGTCAAGAAATGAGACATAGGTAAGATCATTTATGGGTCTTTCTAGTTATTACTGAAGATTCATAAAAGGGTTTCAAATATTTCAATCCCAATCACTTCTTTGCAAAATAAGGGAGTGAAATTTGAATTTTTTTAGACAAAGATCCAAATTTTACATCTAATTTTTGGAAAGGGTTATTCAAAGGCTTTGGGAAAAATTTAAATCTTAGTACAACATATCACCCAAAGTCAGATGAGAAAATGGAGAGGACCAATAGAATAATTCAAGACATGCTCATAATGTATGTGATGGACCAACCATCAATGTGGGAAGACTACATCCACTTAGTAGAGTTTGCTTACAATAATGGGTATCGAGACTCATTAAAAATGAGCCCATTTGAAGCATTGTATGGCAGGAAGTGTAACACACCAATGATCTGGGATAACCCAGAAGACAGAGCTATCATTGGGCCATATTTGTTGCAGGAAATGGAAGAGCACATGGCAAAGATTAGGCAAAATCTAACAGAAAGAAAAGTTATGCAGACAAGAATATAGTTTTTCAATGATTTTAGATGCACTATTTTATTCCACATTTAATCAAACATGTGTTATAATCTTATTTGTCATAGTGAACTTCAATTTAATTGAGAAATCAAATTATAAAATTTTAAAGTCGCATGAAAAATATTATTTTATAAAAATACCTTTCATTTGAATGATGAAATGCTACAAATTTATATGACGACTTACGTATCATGCCATAGTGAAAAACAATATTCGAGAATTCTATTTTATGCATAGTGTTAATACTTGTTCTTGTTTTGATAATATGCAATAAATTAAGTTAATAAATGAACAAATTCAACCTTTTCAATTATTATTTAAAAAAATAATAATAATAATGATAAAGTATTCATTCAAAACATTAAAATAATTCCAAACTTCAACACAATTTATATCTAAAAGTTCACCACAACTATTATATATCATTATACATATTTAATAATTACACGATATATTAAAATATAATAAAAAACAAATATAAACATAAAATATATTGAGGTGTACCATAAATTCTTAAGAGAAAAGGTCCATGTAAAATGTCACATTATATCTTGAGTGGTTGGACAATACATACCATAAAGTTGTACAAGACACTCCGAAGAAAACTTCAATATGTCATTTAACTTGGGGACCATAAAATCTCTAAACTTCACAAGCACTTTTCTCATTAAATTTTTTCATTTTATATACATTAATCTCATACTTTTCCCATGAAGGAGAGACTTCTTAATGAGACCTTGTCATGCTATTTATGATATGGAGTGTAGAGTCGTTGAAATTTCGACTTTTGGATTATATGGAGTGCAAGTCGTTGCAACGAATTTTGACTTTATTTTCCCAAAATGTTATGTTTTTAAAGATATTTCTTCCAAAATGTTTAGTTCCCAAAAATGGGATTTTTTTGACACGACACTCATTTTGAAAAAGACATTACCATCACGACACTCACATGTTGTTTGGAATGCCACTAAATACATCTATTTTGATGATGGTATCAACTTTTGGAGATTCTATTTCAACAATTTCCACGAAGTTGCTAAGTGAGAGCTTTCGAACCTATTGTAATTGAGGAAATATTTTTTATTATCTCTTTAAAAGAATGGGGTTGAGGAAGAGCTTCTGCCTCTCCCATTTATGAAAATCAAGGGTACAAAGACTAATATAGTTCTCGATGAATATTATAATAATTTAAGGCGTATTTGTCTAACTATTTCCCTAAGAAGTTGCAATTGTTGATTAGGGGAAATTCATTCCTTTGCTAAATTTTGGAATTTTGGTCTAGAGTGGAAATAGTCTCTATATTCTCCACCTCTATGATGATAGTTTTACTAGAAATTGTTTTCATAAAGATATAAAAAACCCTTCTTGTGTGAGAGTCAATGTTGTCTTATGAACATTTCATCTAGTAGTTAGTGGGTATCCTCTCATGATATTTATATTTTTTTTGTTAATATACATTTTGTTAAATAATTGGCAAACAAAATTCAATTTTTGGTACCATGTCAATATTTTTCCAATAAAAAATTAATCCCTTTCTGGTACTCAAAACCCCATGAGAGCAAGATAACCATAGGAATTTAAAATCCCAATAGGAAAGTTGTACCAAAACACTTAGTTCACTATTACACATAAAATAAGGAAGACAAACTACATCGCATTCTTCTACCATTTTCCTACACCCTACTACCTATGCCAAATCAGCATGGGGATGTTTTGTCTTCTCCAAATTGTGGATGAGTTTGTTGCCAAAAAATCCCATATTACCAACCTTTTTATGACTAATTTGGCATCTAAAATTTTTCAAAGATTGTATGATTTGAACCCTTGTTGAGTTTCTATATATTTTAAAGGTCAAGATATCAAGCCTTAACACAACTATCAATGTAACATATGTGGCTTCAATGAAGTCATTTCTAAGGTTCCATTTGCATCTTCATCTCTACGTTGCATACATCTACAATGTCATGTTTTTTTTCATTGGAAAAAAGAATAACTTCTTATTCATAGAAAAAGAAAAGAGGTTACATATTATAGATGTTGCGAGAGCATTCATAAAAAATAAAAATACAGAATGTAGATCATCAATAAACATTTTTGATACAAATAAATAAATCCGAAGAGTGTAAAGTACTAGCAACAAAATTAATCCTTGATCTTCCATTTTTTTCCCTCTCTTTATTTTAACCTCAATTCACCCCCATGAAGAAGGTTCCACAAGGACTAATTGTAGATCAAAATTCAGATTTCCAAGATTTGTATGGAGTGCCAATTCCTTATTGAAATCAATTTTTTAGATTCTTGAACTCCATTCATTCCTCCTAATGAGGCTTAATTTACAACTACCACCCTCAAGGGGGGATTCCAGTATTCTTGTCTTCTTCCTATCCTCCAAGGGGATATTTAATTCCTCAATATGCACATCTGGACATGCATTATTATCCTTCTCTATAAATGTTGTTTGATGATTTTTTTCATTCTAATCATCTTCATCATCCAAGACAATTTATTTTATGATTGCCAACATTTTGGTTTTGGTTCATGTCCATTTTTTATTTTCAGATGAACTCACACTTGGGGACAAGAATCTTGAAGATGTATTTGTTAGCATATTTTACAGCAACAAGTTGTATTTTCATACTCTAAAACTTGCGTCCATCTAAAATTTTCCCTTTGTAGTACCATCTTGTCCATTTGACTCTAGTTGATGCCGATCTCAACACATATTCATGCATATGTGAAAAGTGTAGTGCCCCTCTAAGAACTATGTTAAACAGGTACACATTTACTAAAAATGAAACTAATATACCCCTTGATGGGGTGTCATCATGACATGTCTATCCATGATCACAACCACCCAAGAAACATGTGTTTGGAGTGCACAAAAAATGATGACAGAGGTGGTAGGAGGTGTTATCGCTCTGTAAATTCCCAGAGGTTGTCAGAGTAGAAGAAATTTACAAGAGGTAACTTTATCCAACCACTTCGAAACTGGAATCTAGCCCTACTAGCTTCAGAGAGGGATCTCTCTGTATGATTTAGCGATGTTTTAACTTTAAGATATTAGGCTAGTTAAATAAAATAAGATTGAAAATTTTTGTTGTTGTTTTTGTTGAGTTGGCTGAAAAGAGTTTACGCTTCCATTGGGCTATGGGGTCTGTATAATAAAGATGGAAATCTAAACAAAAATTAAAAGATTCTTTTCACAGGGCAAGATAATGCATTCATTGGATTCTTTAGCAGTAAAATGATGAATAGTAGAAAAGATGAGAATATCAGTTAAAGTAAAGAAGCATTTAAGAATTTCTTCATTGTAATATCAGAAAGATAAATATTAAGATCTTTCAAAGCTAGAAACAGGGTATACAAAGATAAATCCTGCAACATGCGCTACTTTAAAAGATTAGATTAGAAAACAATATGAAAAATAAGGGAGAAAAACATTTAACATAGAAAAGAATAACATCACCAATGAACAACATGCGAGAATCCTATGAAACATCCCTTTGTATTACTGGAAGATCTCTTTGACAAAAATTACAGTCTTTCTAGCTTACAGGGTGTAAAGATCAACCCTTGGTACTTCAAAGTTTGAAGTATTTATAACCAAAAATTACATACGATCCTGTCATTAAAGATCAGGAAGTGGAAATCTAAATTTAGCTAACTAACTCAATAGAATACAAAAATTTAGGAACTGTTTGATGATGTGTTGAAATCTTCATGCTGATTCTGGGGTAAACCATTGGTGAGTCCTCTGCACGACCTCATCTGACTAAATAGCTAACTGGGCTTGGACAACTCATCTCCTACTTGATCAAGTTGCATAACTCTTCCCATCGAAGGTTACTAAGAACATTGACCTTGAGCAGTCTTCGGTATACTTCATCCATCTCTGTATACTTGGCAAAAGTTGGCTTGACGATGAAAATGTACGAGATCTCGTGTTGTATGCTGATATCTAACTGGAAAGCCTCTAAGAATGATCTGCCTATGATACTGCCCTATATTCTTGAGAATTTAGAACTATCCTTAGCCACAGTGGCTAATTTCTTTCTATAATAAGACAATGTCATTAACTTGTCATTTATGACCCTTAAACCCGAGAGGCCTTTCTTCTGTCGAGCATCAATTTTGCTGAAAAATCTTTGCACTCCTATGTCCATAGTCTGGACTTTTTCCTCTAGCTGTAGCATCAATCCTCTTTTGGTTAGGACCCTCTTGACCTCGAGGATGGTTTCTGTCCTATCTTCAATTTTCAATTCCTCTAACTCTTCTCTCATTTTTTAATTAAGGAATTTAATGATATCAATGGCTTATGTGGGCATCTCTCCCAACTCTCCTCTTATTTTCTCAATTGCCTACTTGCTTCTTTGCACCAGTTCATTCTGCTCGAACATGATTTGTATAATAGGCTATATTTCATTAATAGATTTGGTGATGTCCATCCAGACATGTTCCGTGACCTCAGCAAGTGTTTTTCCTGCCACTATCTACTTTTGAAGCTGTTGTAATTCCTATTTGAGCTTGTCTGATATTTGTTTCTCCTTGGAGTAGCTAGTTTGATAAGAAGACTTGAGTTCTTGAAAGTTCTCAACCTCCTTTCTAAGTCTGCTAATCTCTGTCTCTTGCAAATTCATCTCTTCCATGGATTTTTTCATTTCTACTGTCTTCTCCGGGGCTGTCAGTGGAGTTGCTGAGGGAATTTCTATTGAGGATGTTGTGCTTACTCCTGTGAGTGGAACTGCGCTTAATGGAATGACTTTTGTAGGCTTTGATTGTTCCTTCTCTTTCAATAACTTTTCTAGTTCTTCCTCCATCTCTTTTAACTGTGCATTTTGCTCCATAATCAACCTGAGCATCTCATCCTTTCCCCCTTTTGCCTTAGCTATCTCCTTTGCCTGTGCATCTTCTGTTGGTGGCAGTTTCAATTGTTTCCTCAGAGAGGCTATATCAACATTTTTCTTTTTAAGCATTTTCTCAACTGCTTTCACATTTGAGGGGTCATACCCGATCTTGAGGACCAATTCTTCCAACGTCTTAATTCAGTTGTCCTTTGCAAAGGATGATATCTTTTCTAATTTCAGCTGTGTCTAGACATTACTCAAAGATGCTTGTAATTTGGTGGCCGCAGTAGAATCATTTGCCAACGTGGAGAAAATCATTTCCCCAGTTTGTCTATGTAGATCCATTTGATCAGTAGGATGCACATCCCTTGTATGAAACCGGAACGTTTCCCTTTTGTAGTTAGTGATTTCTTTTGGGTCTGGCATCTATGCCTACAGAAATTCCATGTGCATTCTACCCTTCTTTATGTCGAATGAAGACAACAGTCTGTGATGAGTTGTTGATGTCTATTTCTGAAATTGAGCATGTGTACTACTAGATAGTGCCTGATTTTTCTTTTTGATCAGATCATATTTCTCAAAAATACTCAATTTTGGTCCTCCTTTGCTCAGCTACTTGACTGGTGGACTATTTGTGGGCTTCTTAGGAAAAAATGTAGAAATGATTTGCTTGTTGCTTGAGATGAGGAGTGACCGGTCATCCTTCATAGTTGCAGTCAATTTGATTTCTTTTTCACGAGCTGTGTCAGGTGTGTGACTGGTTTTTGGCCTCTTAGTATGTAATTAGAAATCCTCAGCCGAGACTTCAGTGATAGGAGGTGAAGAATCCTTCATGGGCCTTTTCTCCTTGGGAACCTATGGTGTAGTTGTCTGTGAGATGATGACTAAAGGGTCCTGTTGTTCTATATCGACCAAAGTGTTTGGTTCCCATTCTATTTGATTCATGAACTTCTCTATCTCCGACTTGGGTGCATGAACATATGGGGCATTTTTATTCTTAATCCTCATCTCAGAAATTGTCCTGCATGGATCATAGTACCATATGAAGCTAACAATAAACTTCATCTCTTTTAACAGTCTATCTGCTTCCTCCCTAGCACCTCGACTATTGTAGATGAATGATCCTATTTTCCATTTAATTCTAAGTTGTTGTTTCTTTTTTAGAGACACAAAATGTATGTCATCTGAGTTAATCATTTATCTTATGTATTCCAGGGCAAATATCCTCATAGGTAAATACTTGGGCAATTTATATGGAGCCAACTCTCATCCATATACTCTGATCTCTGTGTGATCTTGGTAAAGGTACCAGTCTCTAGTTTTTGCAAGGTTCGAGAGGTGTAAAATACTTTGAATCTCCTCAATTATTCTCAATTTAGGTATGCCACTAAGAATGCTCACCACTGGGTGGTAGAACTGCTCGATAAACTGTTTGAAGCTGAATTCTGAAGAATTTTGTCGGAGTAGCAAAGTCCAAACTGTTACCGCCTACGGCTTCCCATCCTGGTCCATCTTCTGCATTGAAAAGGAGAATCTGTCTACCTGAAAGAAAGTGAACATGTAGGCCAGTATTGACGAATACCGAAACATGCCCTCTGTGGAGAAATTCGAAAACTGTTCATGAATATTGTTCGCCAGGAAAGTGTTGTAATCGAACTGCGTGGTGGGTTTTTCTTCTATGGAGAAGGACAGAAAACCCAATATGGGTTCATCTACCCATTGGTCAAAAAAATAACCCAGTAGATCACAGAGCGACGAAATGATTTGGTTTCCCTTTACTGAGAACAGGGAGGAAGGGTACGGGGGATTTGTCTTGGGGAGTGTTGGTTGTGGAGCCTGATTATCTTCCTGATTCAGAGGTCCTTTCTTTCAACCGTGTTTATACCCCATGAAGTATATACACCCCAGAAGTATGTACACTCTTCCACGCGGGGGAGTGCAGAGGGGGGGTACCCTTTCTGCGAGGTCCGGGAGGCCTATCCCCTCGGCTGGGGGGTCTGGGGGCAAGTGAGCCCCCGAAGCAAAAATTGCCTTGTAAAAGTATATTGTAATTTCATTGTAAATCTGGACCATTCATTATAAGGTCGCAGATCTAACGGTAGAGATTATGTTAGGGTTTTTTGCCCTAGAAGGCAACCCTCTTTTATGAGGGAAATGTATCGTGGCTATGGAGTGTGGCAAGTATTGTATTCTGAGAGAGGAGACTGTGAGAGAAAGAAGAGGAAGTTACAATGGGTTTTGCTATAGGTTGTATCCCTTCATTTTTTGGATAATAATAAAGGAAGGACCTGGCAATTTCTCTGGTGGACGTAGCCCACACTAGGTGAACCACGTAAATTCGTGTCTCTCTTGTATTGTGTGTCTTCTGTGTTTTGTTTCTGCATTTGTTTTATTTTATTGCTTGGCGGTCCTGTTTTTCTAACAAGGAGCTGAGCAGCCTGGGGAAGGAAAAGCTCGAAAATCTGGGCTCTCTAGGGAAATGATAGTTTCTGGTATAACTCTGTGATGACCTCGAGATTGAAAGGGGAGACGAATTCAGTTCTTGGGATCTGCATCATCTAGTCTATGGCCTTTAGTGTGATGAAAAACAAATTTTCTTCTGAGGAAGACACTACAACTCTCTGGTTAGGGAGATAATGAGCCTGGCATTTGAGGGCGAACTCAAGAAAATGGTGGACCTGGGGGAAAATATACAAAGGAAGGTTGGACTCCCAGAGCCCAATTTCATCACTCTCATCTAAGAAAACCTCTTTAATCCATGAATGCAAATCTACGAAGTCAAATTCGCACCTGGTGTCTACAATTAAATGATCTTTGTCAGCCAGGGGGATCCTATCGAGATCTACAGGAGACGAGAGGAAAGGATTTTCCTCAGCTTCTGTCCTCTTTGATTTTGGAGCCATCGCTGTGAAAATATCTAGAAGTCAAACAATCATTAGTGGGGATGACGGTGGCTTTGGACAGTTGACTGAAACAGAGAGAAAACGGGGAAACTATGCTCTAGTGCGACAGGAAATATATTCTTTGGTGAGATGACACAGTAAGCAATGGAAGAATGAAGGGAAATGGTAGTTTTGAGAAAACGGATACTCGTTCGGTGTGGGGGACAGGTCAGCAAGCTAATGGATAAGTTAGCTAGTAATAAATTGCCAATGGGTCTTTTGGAGCATGAGATGGCAGGTAACAATGAATGTCGAATACAACTGGTTGATGTGGCGGGTGTTGATTGGGGAGTAACTATGGTGAAGGGACTTGTAACGGATGAACAAGGGGAATGTACTGACAAAGTAATGAGATGTGACCTCTAGGGGAAACAAGTGGAGAATGATGTCATGGGGTGATGGGAGTATGTTAGAAAATGGTTAGCGACGGAAGTCTGGACCAATGGATCTCTGCCATGTAGAGAAAAGGGGCCTGCCAGAGAAATCACTCCATTCCAG
>JASDQU010946873.1:10912-33143 GCA_032191745.1 Picea mariana
TCCATAATTCAATCTCAACCATAGATCTATGTGTCAACCTCTCAGTCGTTCAAATGCGCGCTTTCTTTATACATGATTCCGGACCCCCCTACCATTAAAGGTAGAACGATCGGGGGGGTTCGAAAAAGCTTGTGAACCGTAGATCTCAATGCCAGCCTCTCAATTGTTCATTTATGCGTTGTCTTTACTCTGTGAGTGCAAAGTCATATTTTCTCCAAAACTTAGGATAAGTGCATTATGTGGATTCACCCAATATTTCTCTATTTTTATCCCCATGGAGGTTAGACATCATGTCTTTAAAACATCAAAGATGGTTCAATATCAATCATCATGCATATTTTATTGAAATAAAGCAAACTACCCTATGCTCTAACCTAATTACCTATGACATTTAGCCCAGATTAAACTATTGGACTAAGGAATTACTCTATCCTGGGGTTATTTGACCAAGATTAGGCAGTTTGGTCAAATTTATTCACTAGCTAACCTAATTTGCTTGGCTAAGATTAAACAGTTTAGTCAAGCTTATTCCCTACTCCTATCAACATCAATTTAAAAGGACTTGGCCATGATTGAACTGTATGAACCAAGTCATTGTTATTGCATGAAGCTTTATCCAAATTATTTTATGCCCTCTTTTATTTTTTTTATTTTTTTCTTTTCTTTTTCTTTTTCTTTTTCTTTCTTTTCTTTTCTTTTTCTCAAATCAATTGACAACCAAAACAATAAATGGGTAAAATTTTCAATCACCAGTTGATCCTATAAATTATAGGGTTATAACAGGAGGAATGTGCTTGTCCCACATGGACATTAATTGCAGTTGATCTCACCGAGGTGGAGGTTGCAAGGAATTTAATCGACAAGCTAGAGGTATTATGATAGCAGTTATAGTAGATCAAGGTGGAATTGTCGTCATGCCTAGTGAAAGCTCCATGGTTTTTACATCGCCCTCCTATCCAAACAGAGGAACCTGCAACTTAGCTCAGGGATAATGAAAGGGAAGTGATTGTGCTCTTGGGGAATGTATTTCACACTTTATTCCCATGGGGAGTGAGTATGATCCAAAAGGTTGAGAACACACTAGAATTCATGAGGGAATTCAGTGAGATAAAATCGATGAGGTAGAGGAAAACGCTTGGAAAAATCATATAGTAATCCTCCGAGTCTGCTCCAGATCCTTTGCACAAACTTCACGGTCCCTTCCTATCAGCAATAACATCATTCTTATCCTGGAAAATGTGGATAGAGGTGGTTTAGGCTATAGGGGTCTTCATCATGGATAGAAACTTTAGGTTCCTCAAGACCAACAAAAATCCATGGCCATTGTAGAGAATTACCAGGCCCTGACACCCCCTAAAACCAGGGTGGAACTGGAACTAGTTGAAGTGGATGTGCATCTTGAACAAACCCTCATCATGAATGAGGAAGCAATGGATTAGGATTTCACTCGATGAATTTTGATACTAGCACCTCCCGCTCAAGGGAGACCAAGTATCATAGAACCATAGATTTTTACTCGCATGTCAAAATTCGATTGGGGAAAGTCATAACTTAAAGAAGAATTACATTCAAAAATATTCTTCTTCAGATGGAGTATCTTTAGCTTCAAATTCGAGCACTTGACCAAGAAATATCCCTCCTCGTTGAGCGCACAGTCGTCCTAGACCTAAATGAGTTGAAAGATTACTAGCCCCAGGTTCTTAAGGAAATTGTTCCTTTTCCTCCTGTCTAGCTCTGATGATTTAGTTTTAGTTTTTGTCTTTTATAATAATTTTAATAGTCTAGAACAACAAGCTTATCACTTCTATGTAGATTTTAACCTTGTACAATATTTACTGCAAACAAACTTTCAGTAAAAGAAAAAAAAAGATACAATGGCAAATACAAACATTACACGAAGATTTTTCCACTGGAAACCCAAACCGGGAAAACCAACATATTATATATTCATTCATAGTGATACATTGTTTACAATAAAATATTCATATAGGATCCATCGGCATCCAAAACCCTAACCCTATGACCTGGATTAGTCAACAACCCTAATTCCTTAACTGGAAATAGAAAACCATCGGCAAAAAACCATGTGCCGAAAAACCTCCCAACAATGGACATGAAAATCAAGGAAACACAAAAAATGAGGAAAAACTGTGACATATTTCCTAAGGCAAAAGAATATACTACTCGAGGAAAAAAAGACACCACTACTTGTGCAAAGAATATAACAGATACCCAACATTCTAGACATGGAAGAATATGATTTTATATCTTTATAATTTTGTAATTAGACACTAGTTATATTAGAAGGACACTATGAAAGTAACTCAAGGACAATGGCTATACTATAGCTGGCTTGGTTTCCTGAGTGGACAAATGTAAATTACTCTTTTTTCATAATATAATTTTTCTTGGATAGCTTACAAAAAAAGAATCTAATATAATATAATTTTAAGAAGTAATATAATCCTCAATAACCATCAGTAAAACATGTGCATGATATATTTTACTCCTCATTTTTGTTTGTAGAAGCATAATAAAATATATAATCTAATCTAGAGACATTTCTAAAAATTCATATCATAATATTCAATTATAGTCTAATTTTGGGAGTCCTATCTATTGGAGAGTTCATTATTCTCATAAGCATATAATTTCATGAGGGTTCCTTGGCCTTAAGGATACAATAACTAAATAAACAAATATAAATATTATATTGCCATATAAGTGGAAATTACAATTTTCTTTCCCCCTCTTCTTGAACTAAAATGTACTCCTAAACTATTCCTACACTCAAATTATTATTAATCTTCCCACCTATGATTTTCATGTCTAAAATTGATTTGCTAGAATGTTATTACTTCTCATGTGTGATATAATATTTCATTATCTATCTTGTTGATTCCTTTCACAAGAGGAAAACTCATTCGCAACATAAAAAAGCATTAGAATTCATATTGTTGGAATAGGCATACAAGTAAAGAAGAATTTTTTCTACAAAGTTTAAAATACAATATCCCAACTTAAGTAGATTTCCCTAAATGTCCTCATGGAGAAAACTTATTGGCTATGAAGTCATTGAGTGTTCTCATGGGATTTCCCTAAATATTCCCACAATCTCTACATTTTGTAATTGAAATCTACATTCAAAAATTAGCATGCAAGTGTTATACTTATATTTGGTCACCCTTGATCAAATCATCTGAGTTAGGTCATTTACACACATTTTTCCAAAGCTTACTGATATTCTCTATTGTTTGACTTATCCATTTACTACTTGCTCATGATTTTTCATAGTAACAATTGCAAGCCTATGGGTTTTCCTACTAAAAGTCATGACTAGGTCACACCCCTTTAGCACTAAACTTGTGAGCAACCTTAGAGTACCTTGAAAGAATAAAAAAATGTGCATAATGCACATGCTTCAATAAGGGATCATGCATGCCTTACACTTTCATGACATGTAATCCACTTTTCCTCAAACATATCACCTCCCTATTCATACAAATAGGAGGTCCAAGTTTAAGGAAAGGTGAAGATAAGAGAAAGCACTATTAGTCTGGAGAAATTACTATCCTATAGTAAAATTATTTTTGCCCCTTGTTTTTCTTTCCTCTTAAGTGGAATCAACCTTTGGTTATCCAAGTTATGATCTATCATTGTGTAGAATCTATTCATACATCTCTTGGTTTCCCTACAAAAGTAAGACTATGACTGTGTTAGTGGAAGGACAAGTACTTTTGGCCAAGGATGAGAGGACTCGAGCTTTGGTAAAGGACGTATAACAACAAGATTCGAGTATACACTTGTTGTTACCTTTTTAATATTAAAATATAGATCTATCTTCTTTCCCACACTAAATTCATATGATTGGAAATTTATTGTCGTACATGAGTATTAGGATTGGTGGGAACGTGGTCAACCTAAATATCAGTTAAGGTTTCATGTGTTTTGCAATTTATATTATTTATTTATATTGTTAAAGTGGAATGAGAAAAAAAAAATTGGTTTGATTTTTGTGCAAGTCTACTAAAGAGTTTTTGTTAGGGATATAACCCCTCACGTATATAGAATAATATATTTCCATGTAATAAAGGTCAATATTAATAAGACCTAGAAATAAGTAAGAATAAGTCCAATGTAAGAAGACCTAATAGAAGCTTCCACTTCTAGAAGGATCTTCCTCTAAATGGTTCTTTTGATAGACATATTGAGTATAAATAGGAGTTGAGGGTATGAGAACTTTTGTCTTGGATATTATTGTAATAGAGATCTTCTTTGCTGGAGGTTGCCCCCTCGAAGAGGCAAGTGAAATTTCTCTTTCTGGTGTTATTCTGGTATCATTTTGGTATTATTGAGGTGTTGTTATGGTTATATTGTTGTTCATATGCCATTTCTAGCTATTTATTTTTGTTATGCATACTTTTTTATATGTGGAATATTACAAGTGGGATCATAGCACCTTCCTCGGTAGAAAATTGTGGGTTAATTTTTTTCAGGGTAGAGACGTATTCCAATTTCTTTAAGCTACAGAGATCTATCGTTACGTGCATAAACCCACAGTCGAGGATTCATACACGCAGGAAATACAATAGGTACTTAAGTGCACATTTGTTGGCCACCCTTGTAACCTCTGTTGGTACCCCTTCAAGTGGTAATGCATCAGATAGCACCTATATATGGATCGACCTAGATCTCCTTAAGCCCTCCATAGATAAATCTATTGGTTTCCCTACTTCTATAGTGCCATCGAGAACAACACTCGGGAACATACTCTCTAGTACATGGGTAGTCGGGTAGTACGACTAAGGGCATGGTCTAGCCGCCTTAGTTGGTGCCCTGAGATATTGGGCCAAGTAATATTGTTGGACCTCACACGTATATCATAGAGATATAGCACAGGACAAAACCTTGTCTGTATAACCCTTGAATACCTAACCCTTGGGAAGGAAACAAAAACAGAACAGACAAGCTCTATTGTCGTGCAACTGTGTCTCCTGCATTCGAGTTGTGAAATTACTACACATTTTTTCCTGTTAAACATTTGGGCATTTCATCACTATAGTATTCTTCATATCGGAGTATAACTCCACAGGAGTAAAAAAAAAAAATGTTTGGATCCTATTGGAACCATTATTTGATACCTATTTCGTTGGATTTCTCTCTTCGCCCTTATCGCAATCATACCTATCATTTTTCAGAAAAATAAAAATAAAAAAATTGTGGACCCAACCCCCTTCCAACATCATTATTTGGTCTTTACCCCATTAGATTCAACTCGTCGACTTTATCATTGTGATACACTTCACCCACAAAAAAAATTTTGTGTGGTCCCACCCACCCCTTTTCATGTTCCCTCATCATCATGGCCCATACCAATAGCTAATACTTGGAAGCTTGCTTCAATACCTTTCACTCTAATTTCACATAAACCCAACAGGAAGTGTGATAGCTCAGTGCCAATATTGTGTCCATCAATCAAAAAATGCATTCCTCCATCGTTTCCTCAGTCACTTCCTCAATTGCAGAACTCAAACAAGACCTCAAAAAAGACATGACTACCCATCTTGAATCAGTCACTACGATGATCTTCGCCAAGATGCATATCCCTGTAGATATTCCCTTATCTGACCCACATTTTCATACCGAAGGTGAAACCTCCTATCATTTCTAGAATTTTCAGCCCCATGACTTTCAGCATGACCTATGCCTTCCATGTGTGGATGTGACCAAATTTGATGGCTCAGATCCCACTAGTTGGTTAATTCAAATGGAACATTATTTCTCTTTGTATGGAATTATGGATGAGTTGGCCAAACTCTAGTATGGTGTTCTCCATCTAGATCAAGAACGTAGGCAATGGTGGAAATGGATAAAAAATGCCCGCCAAGGGTATTTGTCTTGGACACACTTTGTGGCAGAACCTTATGAACACTTTGACACTCACACCAACCATTTAGGCCATTTGACAAAGTTGAAACAATATGTCATAGTGGAAGACTTTATAGCTACTTTTGAGTGACTGGATTTTCATATAGAGGGAATGTCTAATGATTTTTTCCAAGAATCTTTTATCAGTGGCCTCAAGGATGAGATTCATTCCCATTTCCTTATGGCTCGACCTCAGAGTTGGGTGGACACTACTAAAAGAGCTAAGGAAGCACAACAAGTTGTCTCTTCTCAGAACCAAAAACCTTCCTTTATTC
This sequence comes from Picea mariana, assembly GCA_032191745.1. NCBI lineage: Eukaryota > Viridiplantae > Streptophyta > Pinopsida > Pinales > Pinaceae > Picea > Picea mariana. The sequence goes on from JASDQU010946873.1 coordinate 17,116, forward strand.
CTCACACTAAACCAATAACTCCCACTCTCCTTCTACTCCACTAAAGATCCAGAAATTGACCAGGGTCGAAATCGTTGAACGCCAACTCAAAGGCCTTTGTTATAATTGTGATGACAAATATTATTTGGGACACAAGTGTAAGGAACAAAATATTTTTATGTCCATCTCAGAGAATTTTTTCGGAAGAGGATGTTGAGGCTCCCCTTGTGTCTATGTCACTTGAACCCACTGACATAACCCCTCCCTCAGACCCTCCCAAAGTAGAACCGATCATTTCCCTAAATTCTCTCACTGGCTTCTCTTCTCCCCAAACCCTCAAGCTAATTGGTTACATCAAGCATAGGAAGGTCATCATTCTTTTTTATAGTGGAAGCACCCATAATTTTATTCATCGCCGCATTGCCCAATAAACTAATTTCTATATCCGAGCAGTCAATAATTTTCAAATCATGATTGTCAATGGCGGGTCCATGAGATGTGGAGGGTGTTGTGAAAATGTCCATCTCCAAATTGGTGAATACCACCTGAAATATCATATGTTTTCTATCGACATGGGAGGTTGTGACATTGTGTTGGGAGAAAAATGGCTAAGGACATTGGGTCCCATTCTCATGGATTTTAAGGAATTAACCATGCAATTCGACCAAAAGGGCCAACCATATAATTTCTAAGGCATCATTGTCAGTTCCTCGGATATCATTAGTTCCCATCACATGGAAAAGATGTGCTAAAAAAAGGTCATTATGGCATTATTTCCCAACTCCATGCCATACAAGTAACTGAGACACCCTCTGTGCCACAGGACCTCCAATCCATCCTCTCTAAACATAAAGTGGTTTTTTCCACTCCCCAGGGACTCCCTCCTTCCCTTAGTGTTCATGATCATTCCATTCCGCTTGTCACAGGAATCCTTCCTCNCCCTATCGTCACCCATTTTCCCAAAAAAATGAAAATGAGAAAATTGTTCAAGAACTGCTCAACGAAGGTGTTATCCACCCTAGTACAAGGCCCTACTCTTCTCCTATGGTCACGTTCCTTAAGAAATAAGGTTCTTGGTGCATGTGTCTTTACTTTCGCACCCTCAACAAACTCACCATTAAAGACAAATTTCCCATCCCTATCATTGATGAGCTCTTGGATGAATTGACTGGTGCCCAGTTCTTTACTAAACTTGATATTTGTTCTTGATACCACCATATCTATATGAAAGAGGTAGAAATTCCTAAGACTGCATTTAGAACTCATGAGGGCCACTATGATTTTTTGGGCATGCCCTTTGGCTTGTGTAATTATCCCTCCACTTTCCAAAGCCTCATGAATCATGTCTTATGTCCTTTTCTCCATCATTTTGTCTTAGTTTTATTTGATGATATCCTCATATATAGTAAAACCTAGACAACCCATCTTTTTCATGTGGATTGATTTCTCCATCTACTCTCTCAGCACCAACTTTTCCTCAAAATATATAAATGTTTTTTTGGTGCCTCAGAAGTCGAGTACTTGGGTCATCTTGTTGGCAAGGCGGGCATCAGGGTGGACCCTAAAAAGATTGAAGTAATGCAAGATTGGCCTCATCCAAAGACTCTCAAAAGAGTGTTTGGATTTCTGGGTTTAACAGGTTATTATCACAAGTTTTTTAAGAATTATGGAAATATTGTGGCACCTCTCATTACACTCCTTAAAAATAATTCTTTCACTTTGACTCCAGCAGCTTCTAAGGCTTTTAAAACCTTGAACATGGCCATGTGCACCACTCCAATCCCAGCCCTTTCTAATGTCACAAAGACCTTTTTCCTCGAATGTGATGCTTCTGGGAAAGGAATTGGTGTTTTCCTTATGCAAGAAGGCCGACCTTTGGCCTTTACCATCAAACAATTGTCCAAGTGAAATTTGGGAAAATCAATCTATGAAAATGAAATGTTGGCTATTTTTCATTCCGTGGATCTTTGGCACCCTTATCTATTGGGGAAACTCTTTCAAATTAAAACAAATCATCAAAGCCTCAAGTATTTTCTGGAACAACACCTTTCCTCCCTAGAGAAACATAAATGGGTGACTAAGCTCTTTGGATATGATTATGAGATCATTTTCAAAAAAGGCAAAGACAATGTGGTTGTCGATGCACTTTCCATAAAATATGAAGATGAAGGGTCCCTTTTTTCTCTCTCCTTCATTGTACCAGATTGGGTCCAAGATGTTCGCTAGGAATGGCTACACGATCCCAAAAGTTCGCATCTGATACAACAATTGCAGTCCAATTCTCTAGTCTCCCCAGGGTACTCTTGGCTCAATGATGAGATTCGATACAAAGGACATTTTTATTTATGTAAACAGTCAAAACTTAAATCCATGGTACTTTCTGAGCTTCATGCTACACCCACAGTTGGGCACTCCGGGTTTACCAAAACCTATGACTGGGTCAAACGTTCTTTTTTCTGGGATGGTATGAAACAAGAAATTTGTAATTTTGTGGTTGAATGTGATGTGTGTCAATGTAACAAGGGAGAAACAGTCAAATCTCCTGGCACACTACAACCGCTTCCAATTCCACCTGCTATTTGGAGGGATATATCTATGGATTTTATCGTAGGATTATGTAAATTGGGAAATAAATCAGTCATCATGGTGGTAGTTGATCGTCTTTCTAAGTATTCTCATTTATGTTCTCTTCAACACCCATTTACAACATCCAGTGTGTCTCAACTTTTCATTGATCAGGTCTTCAAGCTGCATGGCATGCCACATTCTATTGTTTCTAATCGCTACCCAACTTTCACCAACAATTTTTTTCAAGAATTGTTCAAGGTACAATGCACCCAATTGCATCTTAGCACAACTTATCATCCTCAGACTGATGGTCAAAATGAAATTGTCAACAAGTGTTTGGAAACATATTTGAGGTGTTTTTCATTGGAAAGGAAAAATCAGTGGGCTCAATGGTTACCACTAGCTGAATGGTGGTACAACACTTCATACCATACAACTACCCACATGACTCCTTTTGAAGAGGTATATGGACAAAATCCACCTTCAGTTCTCTCATATTTTCTAGGTGTCTCGAAGGTACAGGCGGTTGACCAAATGCTTATAGTTCTAGAGGCTATTATTTGTACCCTTAAAGAGAATTTGGTCATGGCCCAGAATCGCATGAAGTAACAAGTAGGTTAAGGTCACTCTGAATGTCAATTAAGGGGATCAAGTGTTTCTTTGACTGCAACCTTACAAACAAAATTCCCTCAAGTATGACCATTTTCAAAAACTAGCGCCCAAATTTTATGGTCCGTATACCATTCTCAAGTGTGTTGGATAGGTGGCCTATCAATTAGATTTTCCCATTCATTCTAATATCCATCCTATTTTTCATGTTTCTTGGTTAAAGAAGGTGACTGGAACTAAGTGCCAAACTCAAACCAACCTTCTCGATTAGGATGAAGAAGGCTCCATTTGGCTACAACCACAAGAAGTTTTTGACCAGCGTGAGCATCATCCGTGTCAGCAAACCATCAAGGAAGTGTTAGTCTAGTGGGAAGATACAACTCCAACAGATGCCACTTGGGAACTAGCTACCATTCTACAACAATTTCCTCATGTCAAGCCTTGAGGACAAGGTTGTTTTTAAAGGGGAGGACATGTTAGGGACCTAACCCCTCATGTAGGTAGAATAATATATTTCCATGTAATAAAGGTCAATATTAATAAGGTCTAGCAATAAGGAAGAATAAGTCCAATGTAACAAGACCTAATAGAAGCTTTCGCTTCTAGAAGGATATTCCTCTAGATGATTCTTTTTATAGACATATTGAGTATAAATAGGAGTCGAGGGTATGAAATTTTTTGTCTTGGATACTATTGTAATAGAGCTATGCTCTGCTAGAGGTTGCCCCCTTGAAGAGGCAAGTGAACATTGCTCTCAGTAATCAAAGTTCTCTTTCTGTTGTTATTCTGGTATCATTTTGGTATTATTGTGGTGTTGTTATGGTTATATTGTTGTTCATATACCATTTCTAGCTATTTATTTTTCTTCTGCATACTTTTTTTTATCTGGAATATTACAGTTTTGAAGCTAGAATAAGATCAACTAGGCTACCTACAAGGCAAAGGACAAATGCCAATAACAATGTATTTATCTTTTATTTTTCTCTTTTATTTTATGTTATGAATGTGAACCCTAGGGAAAGTTAGGTAGTGATCTATCCCTTTATCTTTCAATGATATTAACCCACCCACTGGGGATCTACATAGGTGTAGGTATAGTTCCCATCAAAATCAAGTAATACAACCATAGTTTAGTCTTCAACAATATTCAACATTTTATGATTAGCATTCAATATATCATCAATAGTACAATCATAAACAACATCACATCACAATAGATACACAATACACCAGTATTTACTTGGAAACCCAAATGGGAGAAAACCACAGAATGTTTTTCTTATATATTTATCAAAAAGAAAACATTCATTGGAAGCACCAACTTTCAATTATCTAGCTACAAATGGAAGGAGGCTCCAACCCCCTATTCTCAGGCTCCAACCTAAAGAAAGCTACAACTCCTTTATTCTCTGGATCCAACCAGAAGGAGGCTACAACCCCCTAGGTTCTTCGGCTACAACCAGAAGGTGGCTACAACCACCTATCCTTTCCATGTACAATTTTCCTGTAATATAAATGTAGAACAACCATCGCTAACACAAAATCTACCACTATCAATGTCACTGTCATTGTCACTCTATCTCTATCATTGTCACTATTACTGTCTCTATCACTATCACATCAACCTATATCTACTCATAAACCAAATATATATGTACCATACCATGCATCAAGTGTATACCAATATACATATTATCTCATGCATCAATCATGAACCAAAAGATACATCAACAATGAATAGTGAATCATGAACTACGACATCAGCCATGTACAACATGTGCCATATACCATATCATCAACCATATGCAAATATGTACCATATCATCAATGAAGTATCTCTAAGAGCCTATGCATGCCCCTCATGCATACATCACCATACAACATGGATATCCCTCAACCATATATAATCAACTCAAGGATGTGATTTATAAGAACCATATTAGTGATGTACCATACATAAGAGTGTTGCTCACTCATCCAACTAACCGTCATATACCATATCCAAGTACAATACCAACCATACCAAGAATGCCTCAATAATTCACAACATCATAAGAAAATCTAAGCATCAAAACAAACTAATAACCATAACATAACTTTGTTAGAGCATAATCCTAACTTCCCTTGGTGTATTACTTGTCTTATGCACCTAAACCTTGGTTAATCCATCCCAATGCATTTTTCCTCACTTGATTTGATTTTCTAGAGAGGGTAGGAGACACCTTCCTTGATTTTAGGGAGTTTTCCTTAAGTTTAGGGAGTTAACTTTGAGTTCTTTAGTTAGAAATTCACTTAATAACTCCTTTCCATCTCCATGCAAATTTTAAACACCTAAAGGAAGGAGAGTGCACTTCCTCCTTAAATCAAGGAAATTGTCCCTTGATTTTATGGATTTACCCCCTTTATTTAGTAAACTTTGCATGTTTATCTAATCAGTTAGTAAACTCACAATTTTAAGACTATCATACTCATGTTAAGTGTTTTTTATCTATTTTATAGGTTTAGGCATGTGCTTTATCCATGTTTACACTGCTTTTAGTGGCAGTTTCTATTATTAGTGATAAGATCAATTCCTCTCTACATATTGGACTGATCTCATTGTAATTTCGAACATATTGTGAATACATTCATTCTTGTGGATTAAATTATACTATATCGCTCTATTCTTTGTTTATTTTCAAATTCATCGGATTCGTATTGTTTTTCTCATCGAATTCTAGATCTCTCAGGTCTTGAAATTTTATATGGTATCAGAGACTCAGGGAATCTGAGGGAGAAGTATACTAGTTTCATTTGCAGGTGAAATATCATCAAAGGAGGCATAAAAAGTCTATGGATCAACACCTTCATCCCAAGCATGTTTTCCTAACTCCATTAAACTACATTGAATGGAAATCCAAGATCACCCTTACTCTCCAAAGCAAAGGTCTCTACCGGATAACAATGGGTATGGAAGTTGAGCCAACGAATGTTGTGGAGAAGTCAAAGTATTTAAATCGAATGGATGAAGCCTTTGGGATGATATGTCTCTCCATATAAAGAGACTTGATGCTCCATTTCAACATGGTATCATCCCCCAACGGAGTCTGGACCAAGTTGGAACAGTTGTTTGGTAAACAAGATAAACTTCAAGCCTACATTTTGGATAACGAGCTCATAGGTTTGAATCTGTCAAATTTTGATTCTTTGCAAGAGTATTTTACAAAATTTAAATCTATTATAGTTCATCTTAAATATTTAAAAGTAGTGAAAAAAGATGAGCAACTTATCCTTTCCATTCTCTCAAAACTAGGTCCTGATTATTCAGTTTTTGTTTCCTCATTTCATGCTTCAAAATTAACAACTCTGAAGTGGAAAATGCCCTCTTTAGATGATTTTATTGAAGAAGTAACTCAAGAGAAGGAAAAATAAGTTTCCATGGGATCCATAAAGGGTTCTAGAGATCATTCTCTTGCAGCAAATGAAGAAAGAATACCAAATTTCAAAGATCAGAAAAAGGGGAAAGGCAAAAATCTCGAGGCTAGCAAAAATCTCGAGGCTAGAAAGGAAAAGTTCTTGAAACCGGTGGATGAATCTTCTTCAGATCACAAAGAGAAGAATAAAAAGGAAAGATCTAAATGAATTTATTTTCAAAAAGGTTATCATCCTGAATATTCTTGTATGAGGAAAACTATAGTTGAGATGACAAAGATGCTACAACAAAACAATCTCATGGTCATGACAAATGCAAGGAAGAAGGATGAAGAAAAACCAGTCGAAGGAAGAGGAAAATCTCGTGATAGGCGTGCTTTGATGGCTTTAACATCCTTCCCATCCACTTGGATCCTTGATTCAGGTGCTTCAAATCATATGTCTGCAAAGAAAGAATCATTCTCGTCCATCGAAGAGTGCATGGGACCTTATATTCTCATGGGAGACGACACACCGATTGACGTATGTGGTAAAGGAATAGTTTCTTTGGAAGGGGGATATTTTGATAATGTGTTGCATGTCCCCTATTTTTCCATAAAATTTCTTTCCATATATCAAATAACACGTTCAAGTTCTAGAAGAAAGGCTGAATTCTCTCCGAATTTAGTGGAGATTTCAAACTTAAAAATAGGGTCTTTGGTAGCTCATGGTGTTGTCAATCATCACTCTCAGTTGTATTCCTTCTCTCATTTCATTCCCAAATATGTGTGTAAAACTTTTTTGAATCATAATAATGAAGAGATAATTTTATGGCATAAGATATTTGGGCATATTAATTACAGGTACTTGCATCAACTCAGAAAAGAAGACATGGTAACTGGTTTGTCTCAAATCAAATTTTCCAATGGGATCTGTCAAGGCTGCATTCTTGGTAAGCATCCTGAGAGAAAATTTGACAAAGGACAAGCATGGAGGACATCCTCACCTCTTCATATGATTCATAGTGATTTCATGGGACCCTTTCCCGAGCCATCAATCAACAAATATCGGTATGTACTCACTTTTATCGATGACTACTCTCACTTCACATGGGTGTCTTTTTTTACATTGAAATCTCAAGTTTTTCAATATTTTAAAGAATTTAAAGAACTCATTGAGAATTAGTCTAAGAGAAGTATTAAGATCCTTCATAGTGATAATGGAGGTGAGTATGTTAAAAAAGATATGAAGAAACTTTTTTCTGAAGCGGGCATCAAGATCCAACATACAGTGCCTTACACACCACAGTAGAATGGTGTTGTCGATAGAAAGAACTGGACATTGAAAGATATGGAAAATTGCATGCTATAGTAAAAATTGTTGGCTCCAATGCTATGGGATGAAGCTCTAAATTGTGCATCATACATTCAGAACCGTGTTCCTCATAAATCACTAAAGAGAATCACTCCTTTCGAATCTTGGTGTGGTAAGAAACCAAAAGTCTCTCATTTCATAATTTTTGGTTGTCGTGCATGGGCTCATATTCCATTTGATAAATGAAGGACACTAGAGACTCACAATTTTGAATGTATATTTTTTGGATACGCTAAAGGTGTCAAATTTTATAGGCTTCTACAAAATTCTACTGATTCACTTTTCATTGAGTGAAGTTTGAAGTTCGAAGAGGGTCCACTACATGCAGTTTGAGATCAGCTTGTCAGGGAAGTTTTGGATGAAACAATTGAAGTGGGTTTTGATGCTCATTCGAGAAATTAAGATAATTATTATGAGAAGGTATTTGGATCAGATTAATAGACTTATGATCAGGTCATGGATGCTCTAGATCCCCTACTAATCTGGGCCAGAAAGACTTTACATGATGTCGGTGAACTAGTCGGCAATCTAGCAGATCCGAGGAGGACTAGATCACATTTTTTCGAGGCCCCCACTACCTTGGATGCCACAAAGAAGTCCCTTCCCATAAATTGCTATATGTCACTTGCATCATATCCATAGTCATATATAGAGGCCATGAGAAACCCCTTCTGGTAAGCTGTTATGGATGAGGAGTACATACTACAGTACTCTCATGGAGAACCAAACCTGGAATTTGGTTCCACTTCCAAAAGGAAGAAAGCTTGTTCGATGCAGATGGATATTTCAGAAAAATGTGGCTGCAAATGGTGATATCAATAAGTATAAATCTCAGCTTGTTGATAAAGGTTACTCCTAGGTACATGGCATTGATTATACCGATACTTTTGCACTAGTTGAAAAAATGGACTCCATCGGGCTAGTTTTGGCCATTACAGCTTCTCGACACTGGGAAGTCCATCATATGGATGTTAAGAATGATTTTATTCATGGAGATATGAAGGAGGATATATATATGGAGCAGACACAGGGGTATTTTCATGACTCTTCTCTTTTATGTAGGTTAAAAAAATCATTATATGGGATCAAACAGTCTCCTCGAGATTGGTATGCAAAAATGGATTATTTTCTGATTTCTCATGGATTTCATAGATGTAAATCAAATCAAAATGCTTATATGATTTTCCATCATGACAACCTTTTTTTTATTTTTCTATAATTAGATGACTTACTGATCATAGGGAGTGATTTATCAAATATTGCATGGGTTAAGACTGCCTTGCATGATAGATTTTCCATGAGTGATATGGGTTTGTTGCATTATTTTCTTGTTCTTGAGGTATCACAGTCTACTTCAGGAATCAATATGGAACAAACCAAGTATGCACTCGATCTACTTGACAGGTTTAATATGACAGAGTGTAAGCCAGCTAGTTCACCTTTTCTTTCTGGGGTCAGATTGGAGGATGGAGTGAATACTCCTTTGGTAGACAATACTCTCTATCAGAATTTGGTAGGGAGCTTATTGTACCTCACACATACCCATCCTGATCTCTATTATGAAGTGAGTGTTGTTTCCAGGTATATGCAGGAGCCTGTTGATGGGCGAAATTGACCGCTCGTCAACTGGAGTGAATCTGGTCCGGGGTTTTCTAAATAACCCAAGCCATTTAGATTAATCCTCTCCGATGGGTTTAGTGGCTCTGTTGGCCGATCTAAGTCCTAGGAAAGTAAAAAAAACAAAACTAAAGAAACTAACTAAGTGAAAAGAAGTTGTTGCAAACTATATACAAATCTAATATATATTCACAGTTTGCTAACTAATATTTATAAGATAGTCATTCTACTTATAAAATGTATAGTGTATCGATATGATTAAATCTCTATTGTATGTACAGTATTCACAAAATGCGAATTTTGATCGAAATCTATGAAAATCATATATGAATTGACAACAAAGCTATTGTTCAGTATTTTTGATTTTTTATAACTTTTATAAACTAGAAATGAAATGACAGCTAACTAGTTGCGAAATAAAAATAACAATCTATACAGTGTATCTAAACTATAGAAAATAGAATGCTACTAGCAAACTAACCTGTAATCGCATATCCTATGTGTCTTGTGCGTAGCATCCACGTTTGTTGTTTGATGAGGCCAACCCGCATCAGATTTTACCAATGCTTCTCGTAAACGTGAAGCAGTAACGCTTTGAATGCTAATGACAGAACAAGTAAGATATGTAGCAACAACAATTTATAATTTGACAAACGATCATATTAAGATAAATCTGAGTATGAAAATTTGCATATAACTGCTCATTGAATAAAGAAGATCAATCTTCTAATCATCAAATGTGAACAGATTAGTTGCTATATATAAAATGAGAGACATAAAAACATCGACACCATATAAATCCCATCACATCAACCTATAACAATTTATGATATCTAAAGTAGTCAAAATTTGATTACAAATCAAAATGAGCAAAACGTGAACAAAAATATGATATATTGAAGCTAAAGCTATGAAAATATCCACCTTCATTCAAGTTTGTGAATCAAAAATCCATAGTTCCCGCTCCCAGGCAGCGATCCTCTTTGTTTACAAAATCATACATTTATAAAGGCCACAGGATCAAAACATTCCCTGTGGAAATTATCAAATTTTTTCCAAAAATTGTGGGGAATACAATCTCCCAAATTCCCATTTCTATCTAAAACTAACAGCCTAATCTAAAACCATGTAAAGAAATAGCATGTTCAGAGATGCCACTATCGATCCAATCTCCTTTAGAATTCATATGTACCTGAAAACAAACAAGAAAACATGATTTCAGATTGCATTTTAATTGTAAAATAAAAAAAATTGAATTTTAGTAACTAGCTACAGAATCTCACGATTCTGTAGCTAGTTATTATTATAAACAAAATCGTGTTTTATCAATTCAATCAAAACAGAAATAAATGAAATTTGAGAAAACAGATCTTGTATGCTAATTCAAAACAAAAATGAAATCATCTTAAAATCATTTTTAAAATCATTGGTTTAGTCTTTTATCATTAGCTTGAAATCTGTCGTTTTCCTTAGTTAGCACATTCACTCGGTCCTCTAAGGACTAGATCCGAGATTGGAGCAAAGAGACATCTCTGTAATACCGATCGAGCCACGACTGACATTCATTGCACTGTGGTTGAACAGGCTGTGTATTCATAGGTGAGGAACTTCTTGTTTGACCTGTAGGTTCTTTGTGGAGTTTGATCCCAGGGAAGTTGGGGTTGTCTCTAAGACACGGTGGGAGGTTTGTTACATAGTCATAGGGCTTAACTGAGCAAAGTCCGTGTGAGTATGGATACTCTTCGGTTAGAAACCGTTCGATTTTGGAATCAGAATCTTCACTTAACAGAATTGGTTTTTGGTCTGTGTTTTCTTTAGGTTTATTATGAGCACACCGCGAAACCCAACGCACAGCCTTTTTACCCTTGCAATTGATATCATTGTTACCTTTTACCCTTTTTCCTTGTAGACTTTTTAATAGGCTTACCACCATCTTTTGGACATGAATCAAGCAGGGTGTCGGGTTGGGTAGTGTTCGGGTAGGTCGAGGGTTCAACAGAGGGCAAGACCGAAGGAGGGGGAATGACGGGCCCAACAAGGGTTTCTGTAACAACAGATTTGTCAACTTGTCCTATTTCAGGACTGGCAAAACCATTCCTTAACAAGAAAGCGTCCCAACAATCACCATTCAACTTCAACTAATGAACCATAACAATTTTAATTAAACAATGGTGGAAGAGGCTGGAGTCGGCTTTCTCCCTTTTGAAGCGCTTAGCCATTTTGTATAAACTCCGAAGGAGAAAATATGGCATGTTTAAGGGAAAATCGATGAAACTCATGAGAAACCGTAAGTGGTATAAGAAAACTAAACCGTATCTACCCTCACATGTAATGAACTACTTGATAATAGCCAACAAATCGTGCCATCTAGGTTTTAGAGCTCTAACAGGCATACCTTTGTCGCAGCTGTTAATCTTCCTTGAGATAAACAATAGTGACCAGGGTACTTCATCAACCTTTGAATTTTTAAACCATTTTTGTCCCATGGCTGGTAGACCAGTGGCTGAGCTAATGAAATCTTCGTTCAACTCGAGTTGGACGTCCCCAATTTTGGCTCTGCAACATTCGAACGTTAGCACGAATTGTTGATAAACTACCAGGTTAAAACCCTCAAACTTCTCAACAAAGACCTGCCAACCATTCCTCTCTAAGTCCTCTCGGGCATTATCAAACAACAACAAAGTTTGGACACCGTTGGGTTCGATTCTCACTACAGGAGCCATAACTAATAGCACAAAATCAATAGGGTATTCGGTGATAGGGTTTGATAGGATAGACATAGAACCATTGTCTCGAAGCTTCCCCAACACAATGCACAGGCAGCTCGAAATGCAAGGGCAAAGCGTTAATGCTATGCGTGCGAGGATAGTGGTGTAAATCGAGGCCATGCAAGAATATCATGTCGGGTTGTACTTGGAACGACGCCTTGGTGTAATGGTACATTCAAATCATAACAATGCATATCCAAAATAATTTTAATCAACATGTCAAATGAACCGTTACATAACCACGATTTGAACCAAAAATCAATGTGTCAATCAAACCATTGTGTCGAAGATTTTGTAAATCAACACCATATTAACAATAATCATATGCATAAATGTTTGGTGTTTCAATAAATATGTGACCAGTGGTGTGTTTGAGGTCAAGGAGTTATAACCATATAAACAAGTAGGTTCATGATAAACTAAATGATCATTTTGATGTAATCAACATGAATTCCAACTGTGGGTTTTCACGATTGCAGTCGTGAAAATGAAAACGAAAATCAGGTATGAAAAAAATGAAGGATAATGGTATCGTTTAATGCGAAAAGTTGCGATGAGTAATGAAGGTTTAAAAATCCTTGTGTAGGCAGCTTGTAAAAAAAAAAAAAAGATAGAGATTAATATGGTTGCCAACAATTGCAACACACTAGTAGAAGTAGTTATCTTTGCCAAATGAACAAGTCTAGATTAGGATAATGAAAAAAAATCCCACTCGAAAACAACCATAAAACTGTTTGAACATCATCACCAATCATAAAAAATTCAAGTTTCAGATTGCTTATTATTTTAAAAGATGAAAATGGATGACAATATTAACAAAAGCGAGCCACGATATTAAGGTTAAAATATCCAATACTGTTGACAAAGCCACTGCTGCCAGCAAGTGTCCATAGCCTCGAGAGGGATGCCATTTAACCCACTCCAATATCTGTATCCTGCCAAGAAGTTCTAGATTAGAACGAAGGACATTTAAGGTCAAAAGATTCCATATCTGAGAATTTTCATATACCTGACATTGCTTCACTGCTAGCGGGCCTGTTCAGTACCCCGACGAAGTTATCTTAGCATCATGCATGCATTTACCTGCTGCTAGAAAACCTGTTCAGTATCCTGGCGGGTTTACAAACACTTCCCACAGCTCTTTAATGATTTATTTAGTTTTAAAGATATTTAATCGAGCGGGGTGACGCTGAAAATTGTGATATTTTAGACATATTTTAATAAATTACAGACCTTTAGAGAATTTTTAACTGTCCTTCATTAATATCTAGATATGGTTTATTGATAAACTGACCTTCGGAGGTGGGGAGACATCTAAGTTGACCTCTTAAGGAATAGGGACAGGGTAAGAAGATTTTTTTTTATGGATGATCATGAAAAGCTTCAGTTACAGATTGAAATCAAAAAATGCTTTTCAAACAACAAGCTTTCTTTAACTTGGTTGTAAACTTCAGAAGAATATCATAATTGATGTTTAAACAACCTTCAACAGTTATTTTAGAGGATAAATTTTTCTGTTCTCTTTGTCTGAATAGTTCATGATGCAAGTATATGTATTTCAAAAATAAAAACTGGTAAGCGTAAGGGAAAAATCAAAACCAAAACAAAAAAGAAAAATGAAAAGAAAACAAAGGAAACATATTTACACAGTGTACATAGGGTTGTTATCAAGTGAAATACCTTTTTAGAGCTTGGCCATTCACTGGATAGGTGTCTTCCTATCCCTCTAGACTCTGTAATCTGAAAGAGCTGGGACCCAATTTCTCAGCAATCAAAAATGGTCCTAGCCATAAGTTCTGAAACTTTGTATGCTATCCCTTTCCCTCATGTGGTTTGTCCCATTTTAGGACAAGGTCACCTACTTCAAAGTTTCTGTCAGAGGCAGAGTTGGAATCAAACCAGCTTTTAACCACAAGTTGATGCTGATCCAACTTCTGTTTTGCTTGAGCCCTCACTTCCTCTAGTTTTAATAATGCGTTAATTTGACTCTCCAAAGGGGGGCAGTCCTCTTCTTGTATTTTTGTGATAGCTGCAATGAGGGAAGAAGAATATGTGGTGGTGGAATTTCCTCTTTTCCATAGACGAGAAAGAAGGGAGAGTTACCCACAACAGTTTTTGAAGTTACTCTATCAGCCTAGATTGCATTTAACAGTGCATTATGCCAATTTTTATGATTTTCAGATATTGTTCTCTTGATGATTTTAATCAGATTTTTATTAGTTGATTCTGCCAATCTGTTACCTTGAGGGTAATAGCTGGCAGAATATTTTAATTTAATTCCTTTTTCTAGAGCGAAATCACTCATCTCAAGAGACGAAAAATAGGAAGCGTTATCGAATACTAGACAGTCAGGGATACCAAAACAAGTAATAATATTTGAATTCAAAAAGGAAATTACCTGACTGGTATTTATAGCTTTTAATGGGGTGGCTTTGGACCACCTAGTGAAGTAATCCATGGTTGTTATGATAAACTTATGCTGCTGTGAGGATGGCGGATTGATTGGGCCTATAGTATCAAGACCCCACTACTGAAAAGGGGAGTCTACTGAAACAGGTTGCAGAGGGAAGGATGGTTTCTTAATCCGTCTGGACGCTTTTTGACAAATAACACACTTGCGACACAAGGCATGAGAATATTTAAAAAGTGTAGGCCAGTAATAACCTGCTCTTAATACTTTATGGGTAGTGGTATCTCCACCAAAATGCCCACCAGCTTCTCCTGCGTGCAATTCTAATAAGAACTTTTCTGCTTCATCTTTGTCAAGACAACGCATTAGTACTCCATTAAAATTTTGACAAAACAAAATACCATTAATCAACTGAAAGGAGGTAGATTTCAATCTTAGTGCTCTTCTTTTAGTGGGATCCAGGTGACAGGGGGATGACCCATGTTCAAGAAAAATTTTTATATCATCATACCAGGGGCTAACAGGGTTTTGTGCATAGCAGATTAAATTTTGGTAGTGTTGTCCTGGGTTTGACATATCATTTTCCTCTTGTTGTCCTACTACTAAGTCAGTGACTAACTTGCATAGCCCTTGACCTCTCACTATTTTCACTGGGGTGATTTCTATGTCATATTCTTGTAAGGAGGTGATCAAAATCTGGACCAGGGGGCAAAAATTTGCTCAATTTTCAAAGTGATCGGATTGAGAAGAAAACAGTGCCATTGCGTCCGTCTCGTTTTCCTGATTCCGGAGGTATATTTATTTTCGCGAATGGAGTCCGTATGGATGAGATATCGCGATTTGACCGCCAAGTCAAACAAGTCAAAATTGGACGCTGACTGTACCTGTCCGTACAGTCCGTACGGCCACGTGGAGGGCCGTACCTTTTGCTGACATGGCATATTGGTGATGTGGTGCATTTGTATTGGATGACGGTTTCCCAATGTAATGTTGACATGTGTCTCAATAGCAGCGAATAAGGTTTGGACATGTGGCCCAACCCATTGGCGCCACGTGTCACTCTCCGGTTGGTTGTTATGGTTGGTTGCATTTGTGTAAAAGGTATTGAGAGTCCGCGGGGTTTGAACCCGGGACCTCTCCCCATTGCAAAGGCTTAACAAACATCCGCTAGCCAACTGTCCGCTATATGTCTCTTGTTTAAAAAGGCGGGCAATATTATATTAAAGTTTGTATTTGTTTATGTTGGAAAGGGGGGTCGGGCCGGGGCTTAGCCCCGACCCGTGGCTATATGGAAACATTGGAATATAACCGTG
>JASDQU010946873.1:33243-46923 GCA_032191745.1 Picea mariana
CCATTTGAAGACTTCTTCATCAAGTTTTTCACCATTGAAGTTCCAGGAAGCTCCAGGGAACTTTCAGCCCTCTTTGATGGAGGACATGGTTTGGTGAGCCTATGTTTGTTTTCTGTGATTTAAATATCATGTTTGGCTAATTGCTATGCTCTGAACACATTGGGACAGGTTTCAGAGGCTTTTGAGGACTTTTACAGGTGTTTTTTCCAAAGAGAAGCTCATGGAAGCTTATGGCCACATGTAGAAGAGATCATGCCCGGATGAGCCATGATCCGTTTTCAGAGTTCTATTAGTCATTTTTGGGGTTTTTATGTGTTCTGGTCTCAATGGTGCAGTTTGTTTTTCCATTGGAGTTGAGCAGCATCTTGTAAAAGAACTTTTGACTAATTAATCCCAGAGAGCCAAGTCCATTATGGAGGCTCAAGGAGATGTAGCCCGGAGGGGGGTGAACTCCTTTATCATCTTGTTCTTGTTGTGCGTTTGATGGTTTATTTGCTGCAATTATTGTTGTTGTGTATGTGTTTAAAGTACATATCTAACCATCTAAAGAAACATTTGCTCACACATAAGCATTTACATGAAGATGCATAAACTTAACACATAAGTTTATTTTGCATATTTATACACATGAAGCAAGGTCCTGTAAAGTTTATTTTAATGAAGTAGGGGTGCTTGCATAGTATAACAAGTCAGCCTTCTATTTTCAGATCAGGAGGTGACCCAGTTCGCTCTCGTTTCGCCTAGTTCTTTTTGTACTAACAGATTTCTGACGGCTGGGTAGGGGACGATAATTTTCGTCCTAGATTTTAAAAGATAAGATCGAAAGTGCTTTACTACTTTAAAAACATCATAGGCTTGATGATATACTGCTGGGTAATTAAGTTCTACACCTTTGAAGGCTGAGCTCATAAAGGCAATTGGGACTTCATTGTTTTCAACGTTCTTTTGAGTTAGGACAACAACATACGAGCGGTCAGAAGCAAATGTGTAGAGAGTGAAGTCTTGTGAAAATTCAGGGCTCATCAGAGAAGGAGCGTCTATTATGGCCTTTTTTATTGAATTAAAAGCTCGGTTTTCTAAGGGTCCCCAATGATATTGTACGTCCTTTTTTATTAAGTTCTGTAAAGGTCTCACCATTTCTGAAAAACTGGGAACGAATCTCCTAACAAAGTTTATTTGGCCTAAGAAAGACTGCATAGAATTTTTTGACGAGGGAGGGGGGAGTTTCGAGATGACTTGAATCCTTTCAGGGTCGATAATCATCCCTTCGCTTGATACCATAAATACTAAGATC
The DNA here is from genome assembly GCA_032191745.1 of Picea mariana. Classification (NCBI taxonomy): domain Eukaryota; kingdom Viridiplantae; phylum Streptophyta; class Pinopsida; order Pinales; family Pinaceae; genus Picea; species Picea mariana. The sequence goes on from JASDQU010946873.1 coordinate 34,538, forward strand.
TTACCTTGTTCTATTGCAAAGATAGATTTTTTAGGATTCAAGGAAATGTCATACTTACGACATCGTTGTAGAACAGATCTTAAATGAGCTAGATGATCAACTTTTTTTTTTGAGAATACAGTAACGTCATCCAGGTAAACTATGACAGATTGATTGATTAAGCCTCAGAAAGTGATGTCCATCGCTCTCTGGAAAGTAGAATCAACATTAGTGAGTCCAAAGGGCATTTTCCTATAAACGTAGGTGCCCCATGGAGTGTGGAAGGTAGTTTTAAGTTGGTCTGGAGGGGACATCAGGACTTGGTTACACTCTGAAAAACCATCCAATAAGGATAATCTTTCAGAGCTAGATACCTATTGAAGGATCTATTCCATGGGAGGGATAGGGTAGTTGTCTTTGTCAGACGCTCGATTAAGATTTCAGAAGTCGACACATAGTCAATTTTCACCACTCTTCTTCCAGACAGGAACAATATTAGACACCCATTGCATGTGCCTAACTGGGAAGATTATATTAGCATTCATGAGTTTATTTAATTTTTTTTTGACAGTCGGTTCGAGTTTTGGGTGCATTTTTCTTAACTTTTGTTGAAACGATAAGGTTTGGGGTTTCATAGGAATGACGTGTTGTATAATGTTAGGATAAAAGGTTTTTAGGTCATCATATGTCCAAGAAAAAACATCTTTGAATTCCTTAAACAATTTAATAAACGTCACTTTCTCTTGTTCAGAACACCCCACCCCTAAATTAATGCACTGTGGATTGTCTTTAGTTCCCAAGTTTACTTTTTCATACGTTAAAGAGGAACTATTTGTTTTATAGTTCACTGATTTTTTGAATTTGTCTTGAAGATCATAGAATTTTTCTAACCTAACTATAGATTTAGGGATAGAATTTACCATGTCCGATGAAGATTCTCGTCATGAGTACATTCGTCGATCACTGCGCCTTGGAAAGTTTCTTCCATATGTAAGAAACTAATAATTTGTGGATCATCGTCGAAGACTCTCCAATTCGTGATGTTGTCGAGGACGGATGGCCTGAACAACAGTTTGACGGAGAATGCATTCGGGGACAAGCCTTCTGTAGGAAAGGGTTTCGAAGCTACATTAGCTAACAAGCCATCTTTCGAATTATTCAATATAGGAATAGAATTTATGCTAAAAGCAAAAAACTTATTCATCAAATTCCATACCTTAGATTGGTACCTTTTAAGATGCGGAGATAAACAGTAGATAGAATTTTTTACCTGTCTAACCCCGATTTCCGAATTGCCAAAGACAGTCAAATTTTGAACGTTCATATATAATGATTTCCTGAGGCCTTGCAATAAAGCCTCATATTCTATTGTGTTGTTTGTACATTCAAACTCTAACCTGCATGCAATCAGGGTTTTGTTACATACTGGGTCAATAATCATGCAACCCGCACCAGCTCCTTCCTTGGATTTTGACCTGTCAAAGTAAAGAGACCATATTTGATTTTTGTCAAGTGCATGAGACCATTGGGTAGAAATTGTTGGCTGCATATATGTCACAATTTCAGATTGTTGCCCTAGGTTAGTGATAGCAAAGGTTTCGGCCATGAAATTGTCAAAAAAGGTATCCATCCCTTGTATTTCAGGTGAATCGGCAGAAGGTGTAAATGGTTCATTGGGATCATTTAAATCTGTCACTGTGAACTTTAGGTAATGTTCACTATTTACCTTGATTCTGTTGGTCTTTCCATTCTCGGGCAGCCACAAGTGAGACCAATCTATCGCGAAATAGCCATGTAGCTGTTCTGACCAGTCTCTGCTTAAAAACAAACCATAAAATTCTGGAATATCTACAACAATAATATCAATTACTTGATGAACTTTGGGGTTAGACGATAATCTTATAAGCACATTCCTTAATTTGCCTATAACTTTAACACTAGTTTGATCAAGTTGGATGATCTTTAAGGTGGATGGTTGAACTTTAGCATTAATCTTCTGACACACAGACCACGACATTATGTTGGATGACACTCCTGAATATACCATACAATTGTGTACATTCCTATTAAATATTTCAAAGGTTAACAAAAAAGGAGGGACGTTTCTGCGAGTACTAATGGTGGAAGCTTGTTGCTTTTTACCCGCATCCTCTAAAACTAATTTATTTACATTTGTTACATTATTTACAGGAAGGTCTCTTTTCTCGTGAGGATCAGAAGTATTCTTAGCGGAGGCCTTCTGAGGAACTTTTGGGTTGTTCTGAAAACCTTTGTTACTGCTTGGATTGCCGTTTTTGTTGTTCTTTGCGATATTCTGTAACATTTTTTGTAGCGGAAATGGGAATTTTAATAATTCGTAAATAGAAATGTTATCCCTTAACTTTTTTAGATCTTCAACTAAGTCATAATCTAAGCTTGGGTTCGCATTATTCTATTTAATCTCAGTTTTTATAGACTGTTTTGGGGGCAAAGTCATTGTGTTTTCAGAAGAAGGCTTGTTTGATGTCTTACTCCTAGTATTGTAAGGATGTATTGTCTCGAAATTAGCTTGAAAAATGCTATCCGATAAGTGTCCAAAAATGTTCGGAGAGGATTCATCTTCTTCTATTGTCTCTTGTTTATCTACTTCCTTAGGGATCTCAAGAGACATCAAGTTATCCTGTGCTTCTAGAATCATTTGAATAGCGAATTGCAAGATTTCTAGATTTAAGCCTTCGGTATTTGAATTAGGTCGGTTGGTGGGAAAAGGCTTCCTAAATGGGGGTTTGTAAGGCCCTTTGCTCGAAGAAGATTCTTCGGCCATCCTTTTCAAATCTATAACTTAATTTGACAGTTTTTGAACGACTTTTTGTAAGTTTTCTAGATCTGAGCTTTCAGGTTGCGTTTTGTTTTGGGCAGGTCTAGGGAGGATTTCGATTTTCTTTTTGGAAGATGAACTAGTCTCTGTTTCGTTGCTAGTAGTGTCTTTTAAGATGAGGATGTCTTTCTCGATCTAACTGGACACTTCGAAGGCCTCTAACAACATGGCTTTCTTATATCTCTTTACCCAAATGGTTATACTTTGATGTAAGGCTTTCGTATAGTATGCTATAATAAGATTCTCAGCAGGCATCGAATCTGTAGGGATTTGGTTCTTTAGTGTTAAGAATGTTTGGTTAAAGTCTTTGATTTTCTCTTTGGGGTTCATTCTTAAACTAGAAAGCTCCATGACTACAACTTCCGGGGACTTGTCGTCTCCAAACTTCTCAAGAAAAAAGGATTCAAACTTCTCCCATGACACGATGGTATGGGGCTGTTGGGAAAAGTACCAGGTAGAGGCGTTGCCTTCGAAGGTGTAGGGAAACAATCTACAGACTATGTCTTCGTGCTCAACATTATGGAGTCTAATGGCTAAAATAAAATTTTTATGTGATCTTCGGCAATCTGTTTAGAGTCCGGGTCAAATTTAGGGAGCCATTTCTCTGGGTGTTTGGGTAAGGGATGTTGAGGCCCGGGTACGGCCACTGCATCTTGGTCAAGCCAGGGTCTGGCGGTATTGTTCTGGTTGGCCACTGGTGTGGGTGGTGTCGAAGTTTGGGATGAAGGACTACCTTTTTCAAAAGATTCTTCTCCAGAAGAAGAAGGGGATGAAGGAGGTGGTGAGGGTGGTATACCAGATCCTCCTGCTACAGGAGTGAGAATTAGATCTATAGGGTTTAAAGTGAGGTTAGTGCCTCCAATTTGTTCTCTGATATCAGAGAAATCTAATGGTTGGTCCAAAGGCCGGTTTGGTTGTCTTAAACGGGCAAAGGCACTATGTGTTCTTATGAGATATTGGCGGACAATCTCTTGTATGTCACCACTTGTAGGATTTGCAGTTACTGGTTCAACTGTGATCCGTAGATCGTCGTTTGATGTGGTTGTTGCTTGAGGGATAATGTTGTCATTTGAATGACTTCTTGTCACTATAGGTGAGCAGGTAGGTGGTGGAGGAGTCTTATGACCGCCTTGTGCCATTAATAATTTCCAGGCCCTCCTTCTAGCGCCATTTGTTGACGGGCGAAATTGACCGCTCGTCAACTGAAGGAGTGAATCCAGTCCGGGGTTGTCTACATAACCCAAGCCATTTGGATTAACCACTCCAATGAGTTTAGCGACTCTGTTGGCTGATCTAAATCCTAGGAAAGTAAAAAAAACAAAACTAAAGAAACTAACTAAGTGAAAAGCAGCTGCTGCAAACTATATACAAATCTAATATATATTCACAGTTTGCTAACTAATATTTATAAGATAGTCATTCTACTTATAAAATGTATAGTGTATCGATATGATTAAATCTCTATTGTATGTACAATGTTCACAAAATGTGAATTTTGATCGAAATCTGCGAAAATCATATATGAATTGACAGCAAAGCTATTGTTCAATATTTTTGATTTTTTATAACTTTTATAAACTAGAAATGAAATGACAGCTAACTAGTTGTGAAATAAAAATAACAATCTATACAATGTATCTAAACTACAAAAAATTCTTATATTAATTAAACTAATAGAATGCTACTAGCAAACTAACCTGTAATTGCCTATCCTATGTGTCCTGTGCATAGCATCCACATTTGTTGTTTGATGAGGCCAACCCACATCAGATTTTACCAATGCTTCTCATAAACATGAGGCAGTAACGCTTTGAATGCTAATGACAGAATAGGTAAGATATGTAGCAACAACAATTTATAATTTGACAAACAATCATATTAAGATAAATCTGAGTATGAAATTTGCATATAACTGCTCATTGAATAAAGAAGATCAATCTTCTAATCATCAAATGTGAACATATTAGTTGCTATATATAAAATGAAAGACATAAAAACATGGACACCATATAAATCCCATAACATCAACCTGTAACAAATTATGATATCTAAAGTAGTCAAAATTTGATTACAAATCGAAATGAGCAAAACTTGAACAAAAATATGATATATTGAAGCTAAAGTTGTGCAAATATCCACTTTCATTCAAGTATGTGAATCACAAATCCATAGTTCCTTCTCCCATGCAACGATCCTCTTTGTTTACAAAATCATACATTTATAAAGGACATAGGATCAAAACATTCCCTGTGGAAATTATCAAATTTGTTTCAAAAATTGTGGGGAATACAATCTCCCAAATTCCCATTTCTATCTAAAACTAACAACCTAATCTGAAACCATGTAAAGAAATAGCATGTTCAGAGATGCCACTATCAATCCAATCTCCTTTAGAATTCGTATGTACCTAAAAACACACAAGAATACATGATTTCAGATTGCATTTTAATTGTAAAATCAAAAAATTCAAATTTTAGTAACTAGCTACAGAATCTCATGATTTTGTAGCTAGTTATTATTATAAAGAAAATCATGTTTTTATCAATTCAATCAAAATAGAAATAAATGAAATTTGAGAAAACAGATCTTGTATGCTAATTCAAAACAAAAATGAAATCATCTTAAAATCATTTTTAAAATACCATACCTCAGATTCAGGGATTTTTAATCAAGCCATTTTTGAATTGACAATGGCAGTGGCCGCCTCCACGTTTTTAAAGACAACAGAGCCTGTGGTATTCTGTCTTTTATCATTATCTTGCAATTTGTCATTTTCCTTAGTTAGCACATTCACTCGGTCCTCTAAGGACTTGATTCGAGATTGGAGCAAAGGGACGTCTTTGTAATACCGGTCGAGCCACGACTGACATTCGATGCACTGTGGTTGAACAGGCTATGTATTCATAGGTGAGGAACTTCTTGTTTGACCTACAGGTTCTCTGTCGAGTTTGATCCCAGGGAAGTTGGCGTCGTCTCTAAGACACGGTGGGAGGTTTGTTACATAGTCATAGGGCTTAACTGAGCAAAGTCCGTGTGAGTATGGATACTCTTCGGTTAGAAACTATTCGATTTCGGAATCAGAATCTTCACTTAACAGAATTGGTTTTTGGAAATTTTTTTCTTTAGTTTTATTATGAGCACACCGTGAAACCTAGCACATGGCCTTTTTACCCTTGTAATTGATATCATTGTTACCTATACCCTTTTCATTGTAGACTTTTTAACAGGCTTACCACCATCTTTTGGACATGAATCAAGCAGGGTGTCAGGTTGGGTAGTGTTTGGGTAGGTTGAGGGTTCAACAGAGGGTAAGAGCGAAGGAGGGGGAATGATAGGCCCGACAAGGGTTTCTGTAACAACGGATCTGTCAACTTGTCCTATTTCAGGACTGGAAAACCCATTCCTTAACAAGAAAGCGTCCCAACAATCGCCATTCAAATTCAACTGATGAACCATAATAATTTTAATTAAACATTGGTGGAAGAGACTGGAGTCAGCTTTCTCCCTTTTGAAGCACTTAGCCATTTTGTATAAACTCCAAAGGAGAAAATATGGCATGTTTAAGGGAAAATCGATGAAACTCATGAGAAACCATAAGTGGTATAAGAAAACTAAACCGTATCTACCCTCACATGTAACGAACTACTTGGTAATAGCCAACAAATCGTGCCATCTAGGTTTTAGAGCTGTAACAGGCATGCCTTTGTTGCAGCTATTAATCTTCCTTGAGATAAACAACAGTGACCAGGGTACTTCGTCAACCTTTGAATTTTTAAACCATTTTTGTCCCACAGCTGGTAGACCAATGGCTGAGCTAATGAAATCTTCATTCAAATCGAGCTGGACGTCCCCAATTTTGGCTCTGCAACCATCAAAATTTAGCATGAATTGTTGAGCAACTACCAAGTTAAAACCCTCGAACTTCTCAAAAAATACCCACCAACCATTCCACTCTAAGTCCTCTTGGGCATTATCAAACAACAACAAAGTTTGGACACTGTTGGGTTCGATTCTCACTACAGGAGCCATAGCTAATAGCAAAAAATCAATAGGGTATTTGGCGATAGGGTTTGACAGGATAGACACAGAACCATTGTCCCAAATCTTCCCCAACACAATGCACAGGCAGGTCGAAATGCAAGGGCAAAGCATTAATGCTATGCGTGCGAGGATAGTGGTGTAAATCGAGGCCATGCAAGAATATCATGTTGGGTTGTACTTGGAATGGTGCCTTGGTGTAATGGTACATTTAAATCATAACAGTGCATATCCAAAATAATTTTAATCAACATGTCAAATGAACCATTACATAACCACGATTTGACCTGAAAATCAATGTGTCAATCAAACCATTGTGTCGAAGATTTTCTAAATCAACACCATATTAACAATAATCAAATGCATAAATGTTTGGTGTTTCGATAAAAATGTGACTAGTGGTGTGTTTGAGGTCAAGGAGTTATAACCATATAAACAAGTAGGTTCATGATAAACCAAATGATCATTTTGATGTAATCAACATGAATTCCAACTGTGGGTTTTCACGCTTGCAATCATGAAAATGAAAACAAAAAGCAGGTATGCAAAAAATGAAGGATAATGGTATCGTTTAATGCAAAAATTTGTGACGAGTAATGAAGGTTTAAAAAACCTTGTGTAGGCAACTTGTAAAAAAAAAAAAGATAGAGATTAATATGGCTGCCAACAGAGCCCCATGAGCTTCATTGGAAAGTTGTTAAGAGAATCCTTCGGTATGTAAAAGGGAATCCCAGTTTTGGTATTTATTATGCAACTTATTGTCTTTTATCTTTGGTCAGTTACACAGATTCAGATTGGGTTGGCGATGACACAGAACACAAGTCCACCTCAGGGTATGTAGTCATATTTTGTTCCAGTCCACATTGTTGGTCAAGCAAGAAGCAGGAAAGTATTTCTTTATCCACAATAGAGGCAAAGTACATGGGGGCAGTGAATGTCGCCACATAGTGTATTTGGTCGCAGAGTTTACTTTATGAGTTTGGGATTCAGTATCAGATACCGACTGTCATATTTTTTGACAACCAAGGTACCATTCAAAGATCCATTGATTTGGTTCAAAGACATAGAACGAAGCATATCAAGCTACACATGCATTACATTCAGGGGCTGATTCATGATCGAGTGATTTCACTACAGTACTGCCCCACTGAGTAGCAGGTTTTAGACATCTTCACCAAATACTTCACTAAGAAGAAATTCTCTGACTTACAGGATCTTTTGGTTGTGGTAGAGACAATTGGGTAGACTCTCACAGTTTACTTACCACTTTTTTATGTCCTCTTTTTTTTTGGGGGGGGGGTTTCCATGAGGTTTTCCCTCTTTCCTCGTCTTATGAGGGGTTCATTATTGTATTGAGTACCTAAAATGGCCTAGTATGCAAGACTCACATTTTCTTATTATGTCACTAAATTTAGGCTTAAGGGGGGGTGTTATATCATAATCCTAACTTCCCTTTGTGTATTACTTGTCTTAGGAACCTAAACCTTGGTTAATGCATCCCAGTGCATTTTTCCTCACTTGATTTGACTTTCTAGAGAGGGTAGGAGACACATTCCTTGATCTTAGGGAGTTTTCCTTAAGTTTAGGGAGTTAACTTAGAGCTATTTATTTATAAATCTACTTAATAAATCCTTTCCAACCTCCATGAAAATTTTAAACACCTAAAGGAAAGAGAGCACACTTCCTCCTTAAATCAAGGAAACTATCCCTTGATTTTAGGGATTTACCCCCTTTCTTTAGTAAACTTTGCATGTTTAGATAATCAGTTAGTAAAGTCACACTTTTCATCCTATCATACTCATGTTAGGTGTGGGTTATCTATTTTAGAGGTTTAAGCATGTGCTTTAGCCATTTTTACACTACTTTTAGTGGCAGTTACTATTATTTGTGACAAGATCAATTCCTCTCTACATATTGGATTGATCTCATTGTAATTTCAAACATATTGTGAATACATTCATTCTTGTGGATTAAACTCTTCTCTATCTTTCTCTTCTTTGTTTATTTTCAAATTCATTGGATTAGTATTATTTTTCTCATCGAATTCTAGATCTCTCGGGTCTCAAAATTTTACAAACTTTTGTAGTTGACTTGAACTAGTAGAATGTTGAAATGTGAACTTTCTTTTAGACTCTAGGGATATGGTACCAACATTTATTCAAAAATTCATTATATTTTCATAGATATGTGACCTTATCTTCTACAACCCGTAGATATCCACACTTTCCTTCATTACATCCCATGTACATATGCACCCTTCTAACCTGCAACTCATGGATGCCTCAAAAACTAGGGCTTGTTGCAACCCTAAGACTTTCTTCTTCTACCTTCCTTTGCTACCTCAAAAAAATGTCGTCACAACCTTAAAAAAATATCACTAGTTCACAAGATAGATAATCAATGAATGAGTGTGTGAGTGGACTTATTAATGACTCATTGAGGTGTTTATATACTTGTTCTAGGTGACTCGTCTCCTTAATTTAGGGCTTCTAGGGTTTTATGGTTACAACAACTTTACCTCTTTGACCAATACTTATAAGAAACTAGGGGCTTCTTGCCCACTCTTCTAGGCTTCCAACTTTACAAGGCCATATCTCCCTAACCGTGAGGAAATATGTGGCATTCCACATATCACTGGAAAAGGTACATCGAGTACTATCCATCCATGAGTGAGTTACCTTCATTTACTCCATCCTTCATGACCTAAATCCTCATTCAACTAGGGGATCATTAACCATGCTTAAGGGTTTCTTGTATACTTATTCAAATCATTTTCCCATGAGGGCCATGCTTAGAGATATGCCATAAGAGGAATACTTTGGAGAATTATCCAAATACACCCATCACATCAGTCGACATAAATCCAATATTCCTTGGCATCAAAGACAACCAATTTTCCAACAATATCTCCCTTTGGCATTGATGGAAACACTTAGGCATGATAATAATTATGCTCATGCTCCCCCTGACTTTATGCCTCTATATCTACATGCCTTACTCTTTATATCTCCCCCTTTGACATCAATGGAAAAGGGTACTTATCATCCAAGACAGCTCCCCCTATCTACAAGCCTCTACTAATTCTATAGACTTTTCTCTTCATGGTGCTTCCTCGTGTAATTCCTTGATGTATATGAAAAGCATTCAAAACGTTTTGTTACTTGAAATTATTAAAGAATTATGTTTCACTCCCACCATCCAGAAAATATTGATGTTGAGTGGATCACTATGGGGAAGAAACTACTCCAAGTTTCTGTTGTAGATACTCGAAAGGTTCCCTTGTAAGTGGTTTGGTGAAGATATCTACAATCTTATCCTTTGTCCCAACATACTCTAGCTTGATGTTCTTCTCGGTAGCTTGTTCCCATAAGAAGTGATACTTGATCATAATGTGCTTTGCCTTGGGGTGCATCACTAGATTCTTTGAAATACTGATGGCATTGATGTTGTCACAAAGTATTGAAATGGGCTCATCATACTTTACTTGCATATCTTGCAAAGTCTGCTTCATCCAAAGAACCCGAGTACAACAAGCCATTGTTGCAATGTATTCTTCCTTTGTTGTGGGAAAATATTCCAATGAATGTTTCTTTCTTAACCGTGATACCAGGAACTCACCCAAGTAGACATTTTCTCCACTTGTACTTCTTCTATCATCAATGCAAAATTCCCAATCTGCATCTGTGTAGGAAATAAGAGATAGATCCTTCCATTTTGGATACCATAATCCAATCACTTATGTACCTTTGAGGTATATGAATATCCTCTTCACTTCCATAACATGTGATTCCTTTGGTGTTGCTTGAGACATTGCAACCTCTCCAACTACATGCATCATGACGGTCTAGAAGTTGTCACATAAAGTAAGATGCCAATCATCGATCTGCATTGTCTCTAATCTGCATCCTTGGAATCATCATCCTTACTTAACTTGCAACTTGTTTGCATAGGAGTATTTAATGGTTTGCAACCTATCATTCCAAACTTCTTCAACATTTCTATGATACACTTTTCTTGAGATATGAATATACCTTTGTTTCCCTGACAAATATGTAGTCCCAAAAATAAGGTTAACTCACCAAGCAAGGAGATCTCAAACTCATGTTGCATGTCTTTGGAAAACTTCTAACTCATCCTGTCATCGTCACTTCATAAGATAATGTCATATACATAGACTTCAATAATCAATATATTTTCTTGATCCATATTTATGCATAGATTGTCGTATGAATTTACTTTCCTAAACCCTTGTTGCTGTAAATATATGCCCAATCTCGAATACCATGATCTAGGGGCTTGTTTGAGACCATATAAATCCTTCTTCAATCTGCAAACATAACTTTCCTTCTCTGATAATTGAAATCCTTCTAGATGCTCAATGTAGGATTCTTCTTCTAGATATCTATTTAGGAATGTTGATTTCATGTCCATCTGATACACTTTAACATTCTTGGAGCATGCATAAGCTAGTATTAGTCGGATTGCTACCATCATGACAATTGGGGTAAACGTCTCTTCAAAATATATACCTTCAACTTGAGAGTATCCTTTGCATATCGATCTTTCTTTGGTCTTGGTAACATGTCCATCCTTGTTCAATTTGTTCTTGAAGACCCACTTTGTACCAATGACATTCTTGTTCTTTGGTCTTTGAACCAGATCCCATGTGTCATTCTTCTCTACCTGATCTAAGTCTTCATCCATGGCCTTAACCCAGTGTTCATCTTTGCTAGCTTCTTCAAAACTACTTGGCTTAATTGTAGACAATAGTGTTAGATGTTGTTGTTCTGGTGAACATATTCTTCTTCTGGTTTCAACTCATGCATATTTATTTCCAATAATCTTATTTCACAAATGATTCTTTTGCACTCGTCTGCTAGGTGTTTTTGGAGGTACTTGAATGTCCTATTTTTCTTTCTCTACTTTCAGCTGCTCTTATTCTTCATCTGATTCTTCATCTACTTCTTCTTCTTTCAAATATTCTTTGTGATCATGTTCCACTTAATATTTTCTATTTTATTTTATCTTTCGACCATCTATTTCATCAACCGTCACATTGATGCTTTCCACTATTCTTTTGAGTCTCAGATTGAAACATTTGTTTGCTTTCCTTTTAATTGAGTACCTAACTAGTATGTCTTTATCAACTTGAGAATCAAATTTTACAATTTTTCTGTCTTCTCTTTTGATGTAACATTTTCTTCCAAAAACTTTGAAGTGCTTCACATTTGTTGGTATTTCTTTCCATTTTTTGTATGGAGTCTTATCCTTGTTATTTCTGAGCATTCCTTTGTTCTGAATGTGAATTTTTGTATGCATTACTTGTACCCAAAGACATTTGTCAACTTGGAATTCATTAACATGGTTTTGGTTATTTTCTGTACTATTCTATTCTTCCTTTCAACAACTCCATTTTGTTAAGGTGTCCTAGCTACTGAGAATTACCTCTTTATCCCATGCTCACTGTAGAATTCCATGAATTCCTTTTATGTAAATTCTCCTCCATTGTTTG
>JASDQU010946874.1:13303-36048 GCA_032191745.1 Picea mariana
AAAAGTAAAGCAATCTGAACTGTAGTTTGCTAGACAATCAGATCAGAATTAGGAGAACAAAAACAGAATGTAAACAACAAGTAGTATTGAACAAATAAACCTATTTCTGAGTGTGCACAATGCTTAGATCTGATCTAGAGTTTTGATTTTATTCATAGACAAATATTAGATCCAGACATAAACAGATCTGAACTATTAAGTATCAGATCTAGACAGATCTGAACAATTAGTTAACAGATCTAAGTAGAAGAAAGACAGATCTGAACAATTAGTTAACAGATCTAAGTAGAAGGATGACAGATATATGCAATAGGAAACTTAACCATTAGAATTCAATTAGATCTAAACAGGACTGAATTAGATCTAAACTAGAAACACACAGAACTGTATTATAAAGCAACTTACCTCTTGATGTCTTACCTTTGAACAGTGACGGAGTTCATGCCTCACACAAGAGATGAATAACCACTGAATATATGCTCAGAATAAGTCAAGGATCATAGACCTACCTCAAGGGTTAGATTTCTTGCCAAGAGAATGATTAGACTAATTTGCCACCAAGGAGAAAGGCCACTGAAACATCACACAGGAAAATCTGAGATCAAACCCTCGTACACATAGAAAATCTCCAGGGATCAAACCTTTATACAGTACAAGATAGTATGGTTGTCTCAAAGTAATCAGCTAGAGGGGCCGTGGCTCAATAAGGAGGTCAGATCTGCACAAGAGAAAGGGGACGACTGCTTCTGGAAGAAGTCTAGAGCAATAGACTAGCTGTAGAAGAGGACGACATCTTTACATCTCAACACACAGGTATACACAGTAGCAAACGACCCTTTATTTTCAGCTTAAGGAACCCTTTGATAATTACCAAACAAGGAGCAGACTTCAATAATCACCAAGCTGAACAAATGGCTAGAATAGGAGGGCCGAACTACCACAGGAAAGACCTCAGCAACTGTTACAAAAGGGGCTGCAGCAAACAAGAGGAGATCCGCTCACTTTTGGAAGAGAACGTGAGAGTGTAATGAAGGTAGAGGTGAAGGTCTTTATTTATACTTTAGGCTAGGGTCGACTAATAAAAATAATAATTAGAAATAACATATTTAATTAATATAAATATTAATTAAACATGTTATAATTAAAACATTTAATTAATATTTTCACATTAACCCCTAAAACAAAAATACAAAACCCCAAATAAACACAAGCAAAAGGGTGAAGGGGGTTTAGGTGGGGTTACTTGGTGGCAATACTTGTCCATTCATTCTCAAGGTGACCTTTTTAACTTTATCATCACTGCATATGGGATACATCCCTCATGTGGTCATGCCTGCCTTCAAAGAGGGTCATACACCAACAACTGCCTGATCAAGGACGAGGTTGCCTCAGAACATTTCTGGGGTCTTATCCACCAAGGTACAAGACCAAGGATCAACCCATGTCCCAGACATGGGTACCCTGGACGATGTCCAGAAGCCCTAGACATATCTAGGGACTTTAATTGCTTGGTCCCAGACCAAGAACCCCTGTCATATACTGGGGGCCCTCACAAGGGTCTTCACTGCTTGGTGCAAGACCAAGAACCCTAGTCATATATTGGGGGCCCTCACAAGGGTCTTCACTGCTTGGTCCCAAACCAAGAACCCCAGTCATCCACTGAGGGCCCTTACAAGGGTCTTTTTCCATGGCACTAACTGTTTGGTCCCAGACCAAATCCCTAGGAGTGCACTGGGGGCCCTAGATCTCAGCTAGGGTCTTTTCCATCCTTCTAGAGAATGGCTCTTGCAGCTACTTTAAATTCAACACTCCCTCTCAACAAGAGAGGCATTCTCAGCTACACCGAGCTTGTCACGAAAGTAAACAAACTTTGTCAGAAACAGTGGCTTGGTGAAAATATCTGCCGTCTGTTCTGCTGTCAGAACATATTGAATGCTGAGAACGTTCTTCTGTACCATGTCCCAGACATAGTGATATGTCATCTCAATGTGTTTTGACCTGTCATGAAACACTGGATTCTCGGTGAGCTTTATACATCTCTGATTGTCATAGTGAATGACTGTTGGTTCAAGCTCTGAACTAAACAAGTCTGAAAGTAGCTTCCTAAGCAACACTGCTTCTCTACTAGCAGCACTTGCAACAATGTATTATGCTTCTACAGTGCTTTGGGATATGGAGCCCTGTTTCATGCTGGACCAGGAAATCATTGTTGAACCCAAACTANCATATTGAATGCTGAGAACGTTCTTCTGTACCATGTCCCAGACATAGTGATATCTCATCTCAATGTGTTTTGACCTGTCATGAAACACTGGATTCTCGGTGAGCTTTATACAGCTCTGATTGTCATAGTGAATGACTGTTGGTTCAAGCTCTGAACTAAACAAGTCTGAAAGTAGCTTCCTAAGCAACACTGCTTCTCTACTAGCAGCACTTGCAACAATGTATTATGCTTCTACAGTGCTTTGGGCTATGGAGCCCTGTTTCATGCTGGACCAGGAAATCATTGTTGAACCCAAACTGAAGCAATATCCGGAAGTGCTCTTCCGATCCACTGTACTGCCCATCCAATCTGAATCTGTAAATCCATGGAGCATTACACCTCCACTGGAAGTGTATCTGAGACCATAAGCTATAGTTCCCCAAACATATCTCAGAATATGCTTTATAACAATCATATGTATATGCTTTGGTTCACACATGAATTGGCTAAGAGCATTTACCGCATAACAGATGTCTGGTCTCGTATGTATGAGATACATCAAAGACCCAATGATCTGTCGATATAAGGTGTGGTCTTCTGGATCTGAACCTGTAACCTAATCTTGTAGTTTCTTTAGGTTAGAGATCATTGGAGTTGTCATGGACTTGCAGTCCATCATGCCAAATCTGCGGAGCACATCAACTGCATATTTACTCTGTGAGAGAAAGATCTCACCTGGTCTCTGCCATACCTCCAAGCCTAAGAAATAATGCATGAGCCCCAAGTCTTTCATTTCAAATTTTGCAGAAAGCTCCCTCTTAGTTTGAGCTATCAAGTTTTCCTCTCCAGTGAGGAACAAATCATCCATGTTTAAGACTAAGATAACTGAATGATTTTGTACAATCTTTATATAAAGATTGGGATCTGCTATGCTCTTGGTGAATCCAAGACTTTGTAGAAAACTGTCTATTCTACCATACCAAGCTCTCGGAGCTTGCTTCAACCCGTACATGGTTTTCTTGAGTTTGCACACATGAGATCTTTTATCATGTATCACAAAACCTTCAGGTTGCTCGATGTATACTTCTTGTTCAACTTCACCGTTAAGAAAAGTAGTCTTAACATCCATTTGGTGAAGTTTCCAACCAAAAACTGCTGCAAGAGAGATAATAATCCTGATTGAAGTATATATGGAAACTGGAGAAAAAATCTCATCGTAGTCAATTCCTTCTTTCTGAGAGAAACCACGAGCCACGAATCTCGCCTTGTATTTCTCAATACTGCCATCTGCTGCATGCTTTATCTTATAAAGCCATTTTGAAGTTACTACTGATTTGCCATGAGGTTTAGGAACTACGGTCCATACATCATTCTTTAGAATAGAATCATATTCTTCATTCATAGCATCTTTCCACACTTGATGTTTGGAGGCTTCTACAAATGTGGAAGGTTCTGAATCAATCACAGTATTTAAATTAGCTATGAGACCGGAGTACTTATCTGGTTTTTTGCTTTCTCTGAAGGTGCCCTTAGGAGCTGAAAGCTTTTCTGTATCTTTCAATATTTTCCGACACCAGGCTGGTTTCCTTTTAATAGGAGGTAGTTCCATTGGAAACTCAATAGTATCCCTTGAGGGATCCTTTGTAAGTTCTAAGGTTTCCTCTCTCTGCTCATCTGGAAGAGGAGAAACTGAAGAATCAAGTGGTGGAGCTTCCTGCTCCTCTGAATCACATGGAAGTTCTTTGGCCCAACGAAAAACTGCTTCTTCATGAAAAGTCACATCTCTGCTTACTTCGATGAACTTTTGACCTAGGATATAAATCCTATAGGCTTTTGAGGTTTCACTGTATCCCACAAAAGTTCCTTTCTTTCTGGAGGGCTCTAACTTAGTTCTCTTCTCTTTTGGGATATGAATATAGACTGGGCTGCCAAAGATTCTCAAATGATCAATTGAGGGCTTAATTCCGGTGAAAACTTCTTCAGGAGTTTTCGTTTCAAGGGCTTTGTGTGGACATCTATTCTGAATGTAGACTGCAGTACTGGCAGCCTCGGCCCAAAGAGATAAAGGTAAGTTTTGGTCATACATCATGGCCCTGGCTGCTTCACAGATAGTTCTATTCTTTCTTTTAGCAACCCCATTTCGCTGAGGGTTGTATGGAACAATTAGCTCCCTCTTAATTCTAGAAGCCCGACAGAGTTCGTCGTATTTGAAGGATTCAAATTCTTTACCGTTATCTGTTTTGAAAATTCGGATGTGTCTGCCTATTTGATTTTCAACAAGATTCTTAAAATCTTGAAATCTGCTAAAAGATTCATCTTTAGTCTTTAAGAAATAAATCCAAGTTTTACGAGAACAATCATCAATAAAAATGATATAGTAAATACAACCATTCATAGATGGGGGAGTCATGGGTCCACAAATATTAGAATGAATTAGATCTAAAATGCCATTTGATTTTCTATTATTGAGAGGATAGAGTTTTTTTGTATTTTACCAAGCGAACAACCTTTACAAACACTATCATGCACAAAAGAAAATACTGGCATACCTGTCACCATCTTTTGCAAACCTGGAAGTGCGTTGTAGTTGAGATGTCCAAATCTTCTGTGCCAAAGCTCATAGGGAATTACCATCTCGTGAACTAGAGCTTGAACAACCTGACCTGGAATTTTATAAATTCCACTCTCATGAGTTCCAATAGTTATAGCAGTGCTTAAATCTTCATTTGAGGACCACAAGAGGGCCTTCCCTTTGGAGAAAGCTACTGAGTAACCCTTACTTTCTAAAACTGGAACAGAGATTAGATTTTTCTTTAGACCAGGAACATAAAGAATTTCATCAATGTGAAAGATATTACCTGATTGAAATCGGAAAGAGGTAGATCCAAAACCTTTTATGTCATAGGTGCCATCATCACCTAGTTCCACCTTTGCCTTGAATTTCTTGTCTTGATAGTTTTCAAGGTTTTGTTTGAAGCCTGTCATGTGTCTGGAAGCACCGCTGTCTATTAACCAAATCTCCTCTAACTTGGTTATAGTGCCGGAAAGAGCTGAGATAAGATAATATTCTTTTTGTTGTTCTTGCTCTTTGGTGGTAGCCCTGGTTTGTCTTCTTTGAGGCTCCTCTTGAGGTTTAGCCTCTTCAGTGGCAATTGAGGCTTGGAATCTTCCTCTTCTTTTCTGCTGAGAGGGAGGATTCCTGCAATCTCTTGCATAATGTCCTAGCTTATTGCAGTTAAAACATTCAACTTTAGATAAATGGGGATTGAGATGAGATAGCTTACCTTGAGGTTTCTTACCTTTGCCTTTAGCTTGAGGGAACTTCTTCCATTTCTTGATTTTCGCTGAAAGGGCATGATCTCTTAGAAGTGAAGACTCATTTCTGCTTTTAAGTCTTCCTTCCTCTTCTAAGCAGTCATGCCATAATCTGTCAAAGTTTGGCTGGAGTTCTCTTCCATTTATAGATGGAAGAAAAACTCCCCATGACTTAGGAAGTCCATCTAAAGCAGTTTGCACAAGGTCATCATCATCTACATGAACTCCTATTGCAATAAGCTGATCTTTAGTTTGAGCAATTTTGGAGAAGAAGGTAGCAACTGAATCATCTTTTCCCATTCTCAAATTACGTAGCTGTTTTTTCAATATTTTTTTCTGAGTTGGTGCCTTCTTTTCATAGAGGTTTGCCAAAGCATCAAAACATTCTTTGGCAGTCCTTAGGTGACCAATGATGGGCATCATGCTGTCCTTAACAGAATAAAAAATGATTCTCTTAGCCTTGCCTTGTTTCTTCCTGTATGCTTCCCTGGCTGTGTTTGAAGTGGGTTCTTCAATAACCCTAGTAATCAACTCTTCTAGTTCATTCTCTTCAAGAATGTTTACTATCCTGGATTTCCAAGCATTGAAGTTGGAGGCCCCTATAAGTCTGTCTTCAACTTTCACTGATGTGGAGGCCATGCTGAGATCTGAATTAGTTTAGATGCTGCTGATCTCTGCAAAACAACCCTAACAAAATGGATCTAGGCAGGCTCCGGTTTGTATCCTTGAGCTCTCTTCACACCGTCAGCTCTGATACCATGTTAGAATTAGGGAAGTAGGGAAGAATAATACTTTTTTTTTAATTTCTATTAGATAGAACAACAAAAAATCTAAATTAATTTAGAACAGAAAAGTAAGCAATCTGAACTGTAGTTTGCTAGATAATCGGATCAGAATTAGGAGAACAAAAACAGAATGTAAACAACAAGTAGTATTGAACATATAAACCTATTTCTGAGTGTGCACAATGCTCAGATCTGATCTAGAGTTTTGATTCTATTCATAGACAAAGATTAGATCCAGACATAAACAGATTTGAACTATTAAGTATCAGATCTAAGCAATAGAATAATAGATCTAGTAATGTATGATAGATCTGAACAATTAGTTAACAAATCTAAGTAGAAGGATGACAGATCTATGCAATAGGAAACTTAACCATTAGAATTCAATCAGATCTAAATAGGACTGAATTAGATCTAAACTAGAAACACACAGAACTGTATTATAAAGCAACTTACCTCTTGATTTCTTACCTTTGAACATTGAAGGAGTTCATGCCTCACACAAGAGATGAATAATCACTGAATATATGCTCAGAAAAAGTCAAGGATCATAGATCTACCTCAAGGTTTAGATCTCTTGCCAAGAGAATGATCAGACTAATTTGCCACCAAGGAGAAAGGCCACTGAAACATCACACAAAAAAATCTGAGATCAAACCCTCATACACACAGAAAATCTCCAGGGATCAAACCCTTATACAATACAAGATAGTACAGTTGTCTCAAAGTAATCAACTAGAGGGGCCACGACTCAATAAGGAAGTCAGATTTGCACAAGAGAAAGGGGACGACTGCTTTTGGAAGAAGTCTAGAGCACTAGATTCGCTGTAGAAGAGAATGACATCTTTACATCTCAGCACACAGGTATACACAACAACAAACAACCCTTTATTTTCAGCTTAAGGAACCCTTTGATAATTACCAAACAAGGAGCAGACTTCAATAATCACCAAGATGAACAAATGGCCAGAATAGGAGGGCCGAACTACCAAAGGAAAGACCTCAGCAACTGTTACAAAAGGGGCCGCAACAAACAAGAGGAGATCCACTCACTTTTGGAAGAGAACATGAGAGTGTAATGAAGGTAGAGGTGAAGGTCTTTATTTATACTTTAGGCTAGGGTAGGCTAATAAAAATAATAATTAAAAATAACATATTTAATTAATATAAATATTAATTAAACATGTTATAATTAAAACATTTAATTAATATTTTCACATTAACCCCTAAAGCAAAAATACAAAACCCCAAATAAACACAAGTAAGGGTGAAGGGGGTGTAGGTGGGGTTACTTGGTGGAAATACTTGTCCATTCATTCTCAAGGTGACCTTTTTAACTTTATCATCACTGCATATGGGATACATCCCTCATATGGTCATGCTCGCCTTCAAAGAGGGTCATACACCAACAACTGCCTGATCAAGGACGAGGTTGTCCCAGAACATTTTTGGGGTCTTATCCACCAAGGTACAAGACCAAAGATCAACCCATGTCCCAGACATGAGTACCCAGGAAGATGTCCAGGAGCCCTAGACATATCTAGGGACTTTAACTGCTTGGTCCTAGACCAAGAACCCTAGTCATATACTGGGGGCCCTCACAAGGGTCTTCACTTCTTGGTCCCAGACCAAGAACCCTAGTCATCTACTGGGGGCCCTTACAAGGGTATTTTTCCATGGCACTGACTGTTTGGTCCCAGACCAAATCCCCACGAGTGCACTGGGGGCCCTAGATTTGAGCTAGGGTCTTTGCCATCCTGCCAGAGAATGGCTCTTGCAGCTGCTTTAAATTCAACAAATGTAATTCAAGATATAATATGCACAAGCTATCGCTTCAACCGAAAATTTGAAATCCATCCCTCCATTATGAAGCATGCATTGAGCCATCTCAACAAGGGTGCAATTCTTCCTTTTGGCAACACCATTTTGTTAATGGTCGTAAGATACAGTGTGTTGACAAGTAATGCCGATGAGGTTCAACAAGCCTCATCTTAGAAGAACCATTTTAGACCTCAAATTTCCCCTAATGAACAATCCTCCTAAGTCATGTAYTCCATTGGGTCCACTCCCTTTGCAWGAACACTGTTGCAAYCCAAGCATCTYTGAGTCAAMTCCAAGACTCTATSCACACATCCAAGCTACCTTATGCTATYTGGGGCCTAATGCSCTCYATYAGGATGCAAAATGCTCCTCCTCCTATGYAGGGTATTCKTTGAGCAAGTAACCATCTCCATGTGGCYATCATGTAGAAAGTCACCAAAGCTGCAATGAGATCTCTAATACCATAATGAAGAATATCATGCAAGCATCCAATTGAGGTCAAACAACCATTGAGTAAGCCATCTCCAATGTGCGAATCCATGACGGACCATCTCCCATATGCAAATCTATCATGGAACATTTAGGGGTTGATCATACACCATGTACCCCAAATCTCATAAAACACCCCAAAACATGGTGTAAACACTTTTGGAAGGTTACGCCTCATATTGTATGATGCTTGTCCTAGTTCAGTTTAAAGACCTCGCCCATGCAGGTTGCAATGATTTTGGTTTTGGTTGGTAGTTTGATACATAATCATTTCCAGGACACTCGAACCTCTCTCAATGCATACAGGACCAACATCTTGATCAAACATTGATGAAATAAACTTTTATCAGCAATTCTGGGATTACTCTACACCCTCTTTTCCATTTTAGTCAAGCTTTTCAACAAATAAAAGGGCAAGCTCATTTGTTCATTTCCATTTAAATGCATTAAAATTCTCATATGGTAACATTAAACATAATAGTACTTTCCCTCACAGGTTATGTACCTCTTGAATATTGAGAAAACGTTCTTCCATTCTTCCTTTAACCACTTTTTTGGTATCCCTTGGCTCCAATCTGGATCATGATGCTCTGATACCAAAAATTGATTTCACATGTCTACAGATAATTCA
Organism: Picea mariana; assembly: GCA_032191745.1. NCBI lineage: Eukaryota > Viridiplantae > Streptophyta > Pinopsida > Pinales > Pinaceae > Picea > Picea mariana. The sequence goes on from JASDQU010946874.1 coordinate 22,548, forward strand.
TCTTTCTTCCACCATATTTCACCCTGCACAAGTAAGTGACATGCTACCCCTATCGAGTGCTCTGTAACATAAATTAGTACATCCCCCACTTGAGTTTTAAAATCGTCAAAGTTTTTTGCAAACAACATCGAAACCTCCTCATGGCATCCCTGAAAATTGCAATAGAATTTCGAACCAACCTGCATCAATGAATTTCTGCATAATCTCAGGATATGCCTCCATCAATTCGCCCCCTATTGGTTCCAAACAGATAACCTGACCACTTTTCTTGGGCACCATTACACTGACTGCAAATTATTTTCGCACTAAAAATGTTAGGGTTTTGAGAATCAAGCTTTAGAAATACCTGCACAAACAATTGATAAGGAGAGGCTTCTTCGGTTGCAAAACGTTGTTAGGCCACAATTAAATTATAATTTTGAATGCTCGAGATCGTGGCCTGAAACCCGAATTTGATGTATGTACTGGTAGGTACAAACTTGTATTCATTAGATCGTCATCCTGAATCGAATCATCATTTTTTTAAAAGGAGTTATAAATTTTGTATGATTCTCTGCATGGTCCTCTAACAACTAACACGATCTTCGGGACCCAAAACACATTAAAAAATAATGATGAGTTTAGGCGCTACAAGAATGGAAACATTCTTGTAGCAACTCCGTATCTTCTTATAACTTTGGAAAATTTAAAATTTGACTAGAATTCTGATGGGACACACTCAAACCATGCAAATATTCAAATCAATCTTACTAGAAGCACATGAAAATAAACATCAACAAAGAAATCACACCCTAGGCAATCAACAAAAGGAAATATGTAAGAAACTTAAGAAAAATGGGCTAATGAGGGAACATATTTCTGAAAAGAAGATAGGAACAAATTTATGATAAAAAGGGCTAAAAATCAAGGGAAAAAAGGTTGTAGTATGTCTAGGGACTAATAGGGTGTGTTACGAGGAAAATCTCTCTATGGATAGGGGTAAACCTCAACATACGGAAATGACTGCATAAATCCACTCTATTCTCAAGTATGTTAATAAACAAATATGCTAGCAAGACAAGATAAAAGGCCTACCTCGTCTAGATGTTTGATGAAGTCCACTGTTGAACACTTAACTCAAATAAATATACCTGCAACTAGTCTTCAACAACCAAGAAAAGAAAGCATATGGTGATAATATATTATGTTAGCACATTTGATAGCATAATCCATTAATATACCTAACAAATACGTCCATGGATAATAATTCAAATATTTGCGAGATATCAATTGGACGGGAAAAGAGTATTTCTATTAATATATGATCAACATAAGTGAAAAAGTTACAGACTTCCATGTCGACACGGTTCGGAACCGAGAAACTAAGTTCCTTCCAGCTGGGCCTCTACCATTTCAATCCTCCACCAAAGGAAAGATCATAGAAGAAAGACAATGAAGTTCTCAATCAATAAGGGAAGAGCTTGGGGGATGAACACTGTGTTCAGACTTAAAGGACACAGGGATGCAGACTCAATATGAAGTGAATAATTTCTCCAGAGTAACTTTGCTCTCAAAATTGAATCCTTTCTCCTCTTTTCCATAGCTCGGAATTGGCCCATTTATAGCCTTCAAATGGAATTGAAGGGTCGAGTCGGAACGTTTCCAGTATATGGAAGGCCAATGATCATTGATCTCTTGTTGTGACATGGAAACCCGACACCATTTTTCATTTTTGGGCACAAATACCAATGTATGCAGGATTTAGTGATGCAACTTGTGTATACGCATGCTGTATAGTAGGCAAGGTGTGTATATGTGGAAACAAATGTATTTTTAGCTCTGGGATTTGCAAAAAGGGATGAAAAGTCTGCATAGGGAAATGGAAAAAGGCATTATGTGCAAGACTGCATAGGGTGAGGAAAATATTTCTATAACAGATGCCCCCTAATGTGTGAGGTCAGCAGAGTATTTGCGATGGCCGAAATAAATTATAAAATCCCAGAAGTGGAGTGATGGGGAACCGACTGGAAGAACTAGTTGCTCATTACATTATGTACCGACTTTGCATACATGGCTGTCAATTTGAATTACACTGTAGATCCATGTGAAAATATACCAAACAACTATCCATGGCCATGAATAGGAAAATACAAGTGCAGTTACATGGCAAAGGCTGTCATGGTCACGAACAAGGCCGACTAGAATCCATCTCAAAATCAATCTGAAGATATATGTATACCATAGAGTACAATCTAATCTCCCATGATCACTGAAGTCATATAGGTACTGGTACAATGAAAATGAAGCAACATCTCAGGAAAGCTGCGACCACATACTGATGTCTTCAAGTCTTATACACAATCCGCCAAAGGTGCAAGTCTACATCATGTGAATAAAGGAGTTGAGGTCGAACACAATGAGACATCATTTGATTACCGATCATTGATGTATACCGTTAAAAAACGCGAGACAACCTACCGATAATGAAAGTAGGTATCAAGGCACCGAGTACATTCTTACAAGTGTGAATAAAGGAGTTGGGGTCAAACACTTGAAGAATCCATCGATCAAGAAACATTGATGTATTCCCAATTGTCGATGGTGAGAGAACCTGCCACTAATGACTGCAAGCCTCAAGGTACTCATAAGAATCTAGGTCTCTTTTCCAGAATAGATGAGATGAAGTCAATGGAAGGAGACCCGTTGAAAGGAGAGCATTAAGGCATCTCTCATCATTCAAAACGAGGTACAAAGCACGGGCTTCATGATTTGGAGGAAATCAGACAAAGAACATGTTCATGAACCAACGACCCGGTGCGTCTTTCATGTGTGTCAAGTGCAAGCGGTACACAAAAAAGACCCTTTGAATAACATCCAATGAGAAAAACTCCTGACAAAGGCGAGGAAACCAAAAATAAGGCTAATGGAATCCAAGACACTGCACAAATCCCAATGTGTGAATAGATGTCTTGCTGTCGAACACAAGGAAAACCACCCAGTCTATGACCAATGATGAAATGTTGACTGATAGGTTCAAGGTTACCTATCAATGGTCAAAGTAGAACCACGATGCATGATAGGAATACAACATCATGTGATTTTGAGACAGACTAAGGGTATGTCCGACATGCGAAGTCAAGAGTTCAGAGAAATGGTCGACATAGGTTGATAGACATCTTTTGAACAAAAGCATGAGACATATGGAAGACTCTGGCAACATAGAATCAATGATGAAACCATGAGATGCAGGCGGCATCAATAAAGTTATCCATAGGGACTGGAAGAGTAACTAGTCGGGGGAGAAAACTCTTTGTTACGAGCTCAACTTCCTAAGGCCATGCTAAACCCAAAATTATGATGACAAATGGACTCAATAACTTTGTGCTTTGTTCAAAGGAGACACGACTGCTGCTAATATAAGATAATACTCCCTTCCCCCCTGTCTTTTTTTGCTTTTTCATAAACAAATGAATTCTATGATACATAGGAGGAAACGAGTGTCACAAGTAAGAAAAACTAGTTCCAACAAGGGAACATACCTATGCTCAATGCAAGGAGATGCATGCGGGATATGGACACTCGGGGGAATGTTCCCTCCTGGGTATAGGGTGTCAAATTGCGAAGGATATAAACGAGGCTCTGCTTGGTTGAGGATGCAACACTGCTAAGGCAAACGATTTATAATGCAAAGAGATAACCGACTATAGGCTCAATACTGCAAGCAAGGGCATGGGATGCAATCACAACTTAATGCCAAAAAATGTCCTTTTTCATAATCTTAGTCTACTTGGTGTGAAAAAGGGATAAACTTGTACCAAATAGTCATCCTTTCGAATCCAATTTACGAGTGTGAAAGAGACAAGCTCACTGGTCAATCTTTTCAATTTTTGAAGACAAGTTGGAAAAGAGCTTAAATTAAACTTGGTTGGGCGTCCTCTAGGTATAGGGCAACATGTTTATGAGTGAGAAATGAGGCTCAACATAAAGTCATGTATTAGCTATAAGGGACTCCTAGTCCTACGGAAAAAATACTCTGCATGGGCACCAAATGAAGCAGAGGATCTAACTAGGGTACCCATGTTTGGTAAGCCTCTACCACTTGATAACACCACGTCTTATAGCAGATGGAAGGTTTTGTGTCACAAAAATGGGTTCGTGCCTAAGGCATATGAGTGACAGTTATAGGACAATGCAAAAGTGCATGGTGGAATGGATACCTATCCTATATGCTGGGTAGAAAAAATACTTGCCCGTGGTTACGAACGGTCAACATAACGTTGAAGTCCACAAGAATCCTTGGTGAAAACTACAAAAACCAACTCAATCCACTGCTGTATTAGTCCATTAGGCGAAAAAATGACTTGAAACTATATAAAGTGGGTAAAAATTGCTATAAATAATAACAAAACCAAAATTTACTATGTAATTTTGACTTTTTACCCAAATAGTGAAAATTGGACCAAATTACCTCCGATCTTCAACTGGTGATTGCGGGAGCATCGGGTGACGAAATCAGAGACTGTCTAGACCAGGAAATTCCTCTTCCCCTCCTCCTTTCTAGTGGATTAGATTTTTAAATTAGGTTTCAAAATTTGAGTAAATTAGGGAGCAAATTGAGTATTTCGGTGTACGCGGGCTACCATTCATCGGGTCGCGTATACTTGAGGCTATACGCGACTGTGTAAAATACAGGACGTGTGTACTCAGCCCTATACGCGACTGTGAATGTTTCTTCCCACGTACAAGTCTGTAAACAAGGTTTTCTATGGTTGCTAATTCAAAAATTGATTATTATCCGACAGGATGGTGCTAGAATGGAGGGAAAGGGAACACGAGAAGGTAGATGCTGCCGTGGAAAGAGATCTGGGGGCCCAAATGGCCTTAAAAAGATGCATCTTGTACAAAGTTTGGGCACTCAAAGGGACGAGGGACCAGGTGAGGTTGCTTGAGTTGCTCGTGGATTATTGGGATTCTAACAGTGAGAGGTTCAACCTCGATGGGAAACCATTGAGGATTGAAGTCGAGGATATATATACTTTTTGACTGGGTTATCGCGCCTGGGTGAGGTGGTGAACCTTAAAGCCCAGGGAGCTGGGAGCAGTATGAAGATAGAGGAGTAGATAGACGCTCACTGTGTAGCAGGGATCGAGAAGGTCGAGAGTCAACTCCCCATCTGAGCGATAAACAATCTCAGCCTTAAGATTGTTGTCCTCGTTTTGACCAGGATCATAGGATCGACTTCGTTGCACCAGGAATCGAGGTCGCTCATGTTCTATTCTGTAGAGTGATTGAGACCCATGGTATACGATTGTTGTACCTCACTACTGGATAATATGAAGAGCTAGTTGATAGAGTGCAAACATGGTGACAAGAGGAACATCGGGTTTGCCTCTATCTTGTGTAGCTTTTTCTTCGAGCGGGTTCTAGGTTGGAGAATTAGAGTCTAGATCATTTCGAGAGGACCTCGCGATCTAGCCATGGCACGGTGGACCGAGGTAATGAGACGACAGGAGGGAGGTAGGGTTCTCGCACCCTACAACGATGATTTCTTTTACTAGTGGAGGCGACATGTCATTTCTCTGGATGACTACCCCTATGCAGGGATCGACTTCAGAGGGGAGCCTGACATGCCACTGCCACCAGGGACCGCCTACAGGGACATAGGTATGTCAAATGTTTTTAAATATTTCCTTTTTTTGTATAGAAAAACAAAAATATTTTTGGATGATGCTTAAGTACTAACTAGACACTTGTGTGACGCATATGTAGGTCCACGACAACCAGACAGGCTTCCATGACATCATCAGAGGCACCAGAGAGACGAGGCAACGGGAGGAGAAGCAGAGAGAGTCCTTCAAAAATTGCAGGGCAACCTGTCTCGTTTGACACATAGGATTCCGATGGTTCAGGTAGAGGATCTTCCAAAGGCCATGCAGTGGCAAGTGGTTGGAGTGCCCAGAGCTTGGGTGCGACTCTTTCGGCGTCTCGCAAACACCGTAGTTTGTTATCATGACACACATCTGGCGCCACAGGCGTAGATGTCATGGATCTTGTATTATTGGCTGTATATGTGTATTGAGGGTGTTAGCTCCAATTTTGTACTATAAACATCATTTTTTTGAAATATATATAAAACAAGGATCTTCAGATTTACTTATATTACAATGTGTACATTGATGAGATGGTTTTATTTGCTTTAGTTATGTGACAAATGCCAATCTAGAATGAAATTAGCATAAGCATCGGATACATAATTAGAACTCCTAGGTATGTGATGATAAGTAATAAAATCAAACTGTCGTTCTAAAAGACGTACCCGTAGAAATCGTCGGAGTAAAGTAGGAGCACTCACGCGGTAACCGTCGTTCAACTAACATACTACTAACTAGGAATCCAGGTGAACCTCTAAAGAGCGAATACCATGTGATATAACATCGCACAAAATTTCTATAATGACGCTATATTCCGCTACATTATTCGTGGATGGCCCTAGGCATACGCCACCTAAAGACACCAGTAGACCCTCGGGTGAGTAAACCACCCAAGCGACGGAAGCCAAGTTCTGTGTATGATGACTGGCTCCATCTGCGAATCCTAAGTAGACCGTGTACACTAAATTACATTAGTATACAAAGAGTTACGCCCAAGCTTGGGGCTCCTTTTTCTAAGACACGCCGCACGATATAGGGACCGTGCCACATGGGTTTTAACTTGCCTGCCCCCATCAGTTCTTTGGCTTGATCATATAAGAGGACCAAGTCACCCTCAACGTACAACCGAGGACAGACATACTTATCGTATTGGACCTTGGCATGTATTTTGTTCGCCTCGATAGCCGTAGAGGTGTCTCGACACTACTCGTCAAGAATCTCTAGGTGTACAAGGCGTCGCTCGAGATCGAAGGTGTCAGGTAGGAGCGCAACTTCCAACTTAAGAGAAGGGATCTCACATTCAATAGGTAATATCGAGTCCACACCATGCACTAACTGGAAAGGGGAAAATCCGGTGGCAGTCTTGACTGAGATTTGGTATGCCCAAAGTGCGGGATATAGCATAATGTGCCAGTCAGACTTACTCTGGCTAAGAGTTTTCTGCAAAATTGTCTTGAGAGACTTGTTGACGGCCTATACCTGTCCATTTTCCTGGGGGTAGTAAGGGGAAGAATGACCATGCCTAAAAACTAGCTTGGATGCTAGCTCTTCCATCATTTCGTTCTGAAAGTGACTGCCATGATAAGTGACAATCTCACTCGTGATACCGAATCTGGCGATAATTTGATTGAATAGAAAGAAGGTGACAATCTTCCCATCGATTTTAACTGTAGGCATGGCCTTAGACCACTTAGTAAAGTAGTCGATGACCACGATAATGTGTTGATGCCCCCCAGCCGAAGTTGGGTTGCAATCCACAAAGTCCACCCCCCACTTGGTCAAGGGATCGACGGTAATGAATGGGTGAAGAGGGGTTGGATGCGAGCGCATTTTCCGAGTGAACACCTAGCAAGGGTGACACTTCTTAACCACTTCAACACAATCTTTAAAGATAGATGGCCAGAAATAACCGACTCACAAAATTTTCTGGGTTGTCGCAAGCTCGGATAGATGACCACCGCAAGCCCCACTGTGGCAATCGTTTAGAACTGACTTGGCTTCTTCGTGAGCTAAACAATGACACATGATATTGTCTATTCCTCGACGATACAAAGTGTTTCCGACGATAGTGTAATTCTTAGCTTGGTATCGTACACGCCGTCAGTCATCTTGTGAGAGATGCTGAGGGAACTTCAAAGTTTGAAGATAGAGAACAATGTCTCCCTACCAAGATTTAGACGATGAGACAAGGAAAATGTGTTCATCTGCAAACGAATCAACATGGATAACATCCTCATCTAATCGTGGAAAGTCGGATATTAACTCCGTGAAGACTAGTGATTTCTTGGATTTCGTAGAAGCGAAATCGAGATCAAATTCTTGTAAAATGACAATCAACTTATTATATTTTCCCCCTATGATACGCCTGGTAAGGACGTATTGAAATGGATTGACATCGACAACCACAGTAGTCCTACAAAGCAATATATAATGGCGTAAATGTTGGACTGCATGAACGACAACCAAATCTACCTTTTCAACGTGAGAATAATTGAACTCAGGACTGACTAAGTTTCGACTAAGATAGTAGATGACGTGCTCACAGAGCTCATCATACTCCTAAACCAAAACCATACCAATAGTCTCCTCGGACGCGGCGACATAAAGCAAGTAATCCCTACTGTAGTCAGGAGACTTCAACAGAGGTGTCGATACCAAGGATTTCTTCAAAGCATCGAAGGACTCATGGGCTCATTCATCCAAATAAAAGGGGTGTCCTTCAAAAGACACATGAAACCCTCAGTAATATTGGCATAATTTACTATAAACCAACGTAAAAGGTTATCTTTCCCCTATAAACCTTGAAGTTGTCAAATAGTGCACGGGGGAGGCAACTGAAGTATTGCCTCAACCTTTAATGGATCTACCATGATCTTGGTCTCAGAAACTAGAAATCCCAAAAGACGACCAGACCTAATGCAAAAGATGCATTTATGAGGGTTCAACCAGATTCTATAGTAACAACATCTTTCAAAAAATAGCCAAAGGTTCTTAGAGTGATCCACTTTCTTACGAGAGTGAGCAGAAAGATCGTTAAGATAAGCTTCGACTATATGCTTAAGATCGTGGAATGCAAAGATCATAGCATGTTGGAAGGTTGCTCTAGCGTTTTTAAGGCCGAAAGGAATTTTCTGATATGTGAAAGTACCCCAAGGACAAATAAATTCCATCTTGTGTTGATCCTCGGGTTTAATTTGAATTTGGTTATACCCTGAAAATCCATCCATAAAATAAAACACTTCGCTTCCTGCACACTTGTCGAGAATCTGATCGATGAAAGGTGTCGAGAAGTTGTCTTTAGGAAAAGCTTTGTTTAGGTCACGAAAGGCCATGCATACACAAATGGTTCCTTTCTTTTTATTCATAGGAACATGATTGGATACCCATTTAGTCAAGGGAACTGGGTAGATGAAGCCAACATTAATCATTTTCTCTACCTCTGCCTTAATCGCAGGGGCCTTCTAGGGATTGACAGCTCTAAGACATTGTCGAACAGGCTTAGAATTTGGATAAGTTCTAATCTCATGCTCGACAATACAAGGGTCAATTCCTGGCATCTCTTCATATGACCAAGGAAATACATCTCGGAATTCCTTGAAGAGTTTGGTGTAGATAAAGATTTCTTTTGGCGAAGAATCCACACTGATATGTACGTTTTCAATCTTTCCAGGGGTACGAGAGATATCGATCGTGATGGTAGGAGAGATACTTGCCATATTTACTTCGACATAAATGTCGTGCGTATCAAGTGGAACTATGATGTGACCGACTATCTCGCTCAAAGTAGATCGAAATTCATCTTGTTCGATTCTTTTGAGCTCTGGGAGAAAATAAGAGCGATGATGCATACCATCCCAAGGTTTGTCGGAACCATTCATGGCTGTGATGATAGCTTCATTTGAGGGAAAACTCTCATCATGGCAGTCATGTGAACAAGACAACGAAGTGGCCCATACGGGCTTAAGAACAAGATCCTCCTCATCCGTCGGCAAGGTAACAGGATCAAGATTGGCGGAAGAGTCAAGAACAACTTGATACGTAATTTCCGCTGCCGATAGTGGCATGGCCATTCCAGCATGCGACTGAACTTCACAAGACGAAGTCGAGGAAGGTAGGGTCCAAGGATCGTTAAAATAGGAAGTGCGGAAAGGAATGAACCTCTTTGACAAAACGGGCGTACTGGACATGTCATAAACGTGGTGAATCGGTGCCATGAAGTCGAAGGTACCCATAAGGGATGAATACATTCTGACATCGATATTCTCAGTTGATGGCTAAGAATTTTCGACCACGAGGATTTACGTTCCAACAGATGCATTGGGGCTAGCATACGCAAAGGATAACTGGTCAATTGTCACTATCTTCCCATCGTGAGGAAAACAAAGAGTACATAAGACGAACTATACGATGACGATCATCACATAAGTCCAATTGCATCCTAGTAATAAGTTATAATCAAGAGGTGCATCAACTACCTCAACATCCACCTCTACCGTCTTCCCACCTAACTGGACAGAAAAGGCAGGGTAGGAAGAATACTGTGAGGGCGGAAGGAACGACCATAAAAAGAAGACAACATGGTCGACGATTGAGAAAGAGTTGGAGAGCCGAGATCTTTCCAACAGATCATGGACATCACACATGTAGCAATGCCTTCATCAACAACCACACGTTTTATGGTATACTTTGAGTACCCCACATGGATTTGGAATGCCACATGGTAAGGCAAGTGAGGATTCATATCTATGACGTCAAAATTGATAACTTTTGAGCCACTGGGATTTAGAGCTCCTAATGCAGATAGCAAGGCATTCCTCTGTGAAGGACACGTCTGGAGTACCTCCAAAGTCGACCTTGCACAAGGGGTTTGACCTAGGTCCTCAACAATAGAGTAATTTTGGGCGGCTCTAGCATTTGGATTGTGGGTAGAGCGCTTGAGTACTCCTTTTGGAATACAAGGCGGTGGCTCTGGTTTCTTGATCTACAAAGGCGTCTCCGAAGGAGGAGGAGGAGACTCTAGACCAGGTATAGCTTGTGAAGAACTATAATCGCAAGATCAGGTGGCTACATGAACCTTAGAATCGACCATATTGATACATAAACGATCACCATCTTGCAACGACGGGTTTTGATTCCCACTAGCCACATTTTCGACATTTGAGGAGCTCGAGGCCGTGTGTTGGCTATGTGGAAAAGGATTCGTCAGCACGATGGGCGACAGAGATAATAGCCTCGCAGCTTCCGCAAGTTTGGGGCATAAATGAGTAAGATGATCGTCTGTACAAAGCTTACATGTAAATTTCACCTTAAGCCTCTCTCTTTCCCTCTCCAACATTATTATTTGTCTTATCATTATTACCATTGTTCTTGGGTTTATTATTATTTTTCTCACTCTTACGATTATTATTATGTATTTTCTTCTTATTCCTACCTGGTTGTTGGTTACCATTTGGGCCGGTCGACGATTGCACATAATGTACATCCGCTGATTGAGTGGGATTGGAAGACACAGACGAAGTTGGCCCTCCTACAGATTGGTTTAGAGAAAATTATTTGAAATGGCTTGTCACCGAGTCTGCGGATTTTACATTGGCGGAGCCTACAATTCCATCGGCATGAGGTCCGGGCTTTTTTCTAGGGTCATAGGTTGACCTCAATGCATCTGGAAGAATGTGGTATAACATCCCAGACTGAGCGTATATAAGATCTAACTATTGGGTTTTGAAGATTGCTTCTTCCTCAGTTGTAACCTTGGATGTAGCAACATCCTTCGAGATAGGAGGCTGCAAAGACTTAAGGAACCATTATAAAAGAAAGGACGGGGGTATGGACGTCTTAATCAACCTCTTTCGTCTATGCCACTCCTGGATATGATCCGAGATATGAGTGGTTGTGTCATAGCGTAAAGTCGACAGAAGTTCTAGGCCAACATCATAACGAACAGACAATTGGAAGTGGTTAAGGAAGACTAGCACCGTCTGACTAAAGGTCCCATATGCCCCCCTAGGTAGCTCGATATACCATTTCCCTGCGACCTCAATGAGGGTGCATTGAAATAATATTAACCGAATGGAATTGTGCTTAAGGGAATTCGAGGAGCACCATAGGTGAAAAGTGGTAAAGTGATCACCAGGATCCTCGCCATTCTTACCTTCAAATTTTGGAATGTCTTAAGGAAGCTTGATGGGGATGGGGGGGCCATGTAGGATCATGAAACACATGGTCATTCATCAACTTAGACAAGTCTAGAAGATTAAGCGTGGCCAGAAAAGGGAGAAGGGGTTGTGGCATCTGGCCCCAAGATCCTTGGAAAGATCGTGTTTGAGGAACTGCAACCCATCCAGGGTTTTGGTAAGCACCATGGCCCTATCCGAGATTGTAAGACCCTCCTCCAGGATGATTCATAAGAGGTTGGTTGGGCATCATTCCAGTATGAATGTTTTGATGGGGGTTATAAAAGTTTCCCCCAGCTGGAGTGGCTCTGGGTTGGGGGTTTCCCAAGGTGTGAAACTGATGTCTTTCGGGTGTGAATCCGAAGGATAGAGGTGGATTCGTCATGCCAAACGTGTTGGTCGGAATCAACACTGGGGAGGTGAGAGTATAGGACATAACTTGAGCAGAAGCTTGTTCGCCAGGTTGGTTGCTCCACCCAGAAGCAAGAGGATTAGACCCAGGGTTAAAAGAAGGAATGCTTCCCATATTAGGATTCGTTTGAGGGATTTGAGAACCACCAAACGAGAATCGAGTATAAGGAGGGGTTGTGCCCCCAAGTCCAATGCTAGCATTAGGGCCAACAACTGGAATGACATTTTAAAAATGCGAAGTAAAATTCGACATACCATAGGAAAAAGGACTAGAGGCCATAGGGATGGAGTGGACATTATAGCTCAGTGAGTGACCAAGACAGCGAAATGGGCTTGAGGCAATAGGTTGAGCATTAACTATAGGATGGGCAGTAGTAATGATAGGTGCCTCCGAGACTACAACCATTGTGGTTGCATGAGTTGAAGGGGTGCCATTAACTATAGTAGGTGTGGGAGTCGAAGGGTTCCCAGTATTTTGATGACTCAGTTCAGTACTCATCCTTGTAGAATCACAAGTCTGATCACTAGAGGTGTGTGTACCACATCTAATAACTCTACGCCATTTAGAAGGCAAAGACTTGAAATCCGATGGTAACTGTAACAAGTGGTGGTACCGACGGGGAGGCTGGTCCGACTCCACGATGACTTAAGACTCAAGACACAAAAAATAAATCCCAAGGCCAACTAGTAATCAAAGAGCACACAAAAAATAATCAAACGACCAATATGCACACAAACGGGGTAAAGTGGCTGAAAGGGTCCTCCCTCCCTAAAGAAGGTATGTCTCACCCAAGAGGGGCCTGAGACTCCATGCTAAAGATCGGAGGTAACAAAATTAGTTATAAGGGCCCTTGTGGGCTTAACAACCAGTCGGTCAGATCCCCCCAGAGAGGTAGTCCTCCATAAAGGCTGTGCGCTGTCCGACCCTTATCTGACCCAGGGTACCTGTAGAATAACCCCTGCTAGTAACCTATGTGGCACCTAAGTCAAGGAACTAAGCAACCAATCTAGAACCGATGCATAGGTGAGTAGTCATAAGTCAGGTCCACCGTATGGGTAGGGTAGCAAAGCCCAAAACCTTGAAAGTATCGCCTCTCACGGAGGTAAGGGTACTAGAAAGATCCCCAGATACGAATAGATCCCTAGAAATATCTCTGACACTAAGACGGTATCGGGGGGATATCCCTTCAACCAACCTCACGCGACCTTGTGATGAACTCCGGTGTAAGAGGAGCCTCCTGATATTATCAATTATACAATGGATTTCTCCACTCCCTTAGTAAGAAA
>JASDQU010946875.1:33186-46918 GCA_032191745.1 Picea mariana
GATGAGTGTATTATAATTCAAAGTGAATACAAAATAAATTATTTCAATAATAAATTCAATGGAGAAATTAGAAGTGGGTTAACCCTAAAATAAGGAAAGTGGGCCAAGTGACCTAGAAGATGTTTTTAAGGAAGCTACTTGGAGAGTATAAATAAGAGGCAAGGCTCTCTAATTTTAATCACACTTGAGAATATTGAATATCTATAGGTGTCTGAGGTAACCAAGGATATCTAAGCTGAATTTCTGAGGGAAGGTGAAGAAAAGAAGGCCGAAATGCAAGGAAGGATAAATTCTTTTGATGGTGCTTTCTAAGGTATGTTATTTATAGGTCATCTCACCATTTTCGCTATAATTTTTTTTATATAATGATTCAGATTGTGAAATTTCTATTCCATTGAGAAAACATACCCAAGTATATGTGGTAAAAAATTCATCTTGTGGGTCGTTGTATTTTGGGATTTACACTCCGTGGAAAATAGGGTTTGTGGCTAGTCCTGAAACTAGTAAAAAACAAGTGTTTTGGGTAAAAACGTCATAACTTCTTCATAACAGATCCAAATTCAGTGAAACCAAATGTGTTGGTTAGGGTACAGTCTGTATTATTCTGTGTAATAGTTTTAGATCAAATCAATGATTTTTTCGTGTGGGGAACCCTCTACAAGGTCGCTCTCTAAAATAATCCAGAATTAAGAAAGGTATGTCATTTTTGCTATAAATCCTTTTCTGAGAGGTTCCAATTAGTGACACCTGGAGGAATTGCATAAAACACACTAAAAAACATTGTGTATCATTTTCAAATCTTTATACATTACAGGTTCAAAGTTATGATTACTTCAAGTTAGGGTTGTTGACTAATCCAAAAGTAGGCATGTGAGACTAAAGAAAAGTTTGATGAAAATGCTAATCTCTTGTTGTTAAAGTTAAGGAAGGTTTGCAGGAATGTNCATATACACCAGGTCTATTACAGAGCTACAAATCAGATTTGGATGATGAAATTGATGAGGGTTTTTGGTTGAGGTACATGTTGAGTACATGGTTGAGACAAGTAGTGGATGATGTTGGTACATATTGATGAGTCATAGTTGATGAGTAGTTGACACATGATTGGTACATACTTGGTACATGGTTGGATGCACTTTTTTATGGTACAAGTTGATTACAGGTTGTTTGGTATAGGTTGGTGCATGGTTGATGCACTTGTTTATGGTACTGGTTGAGGTACAGGTTGGTGCATGGTTGATGCACTTGTTTATGGTACAGGTTGATTACAAGTTGAGATACAGGTTGGTGCATGGTTGATGCACTTGTTTATGGTACAGTTTGATTACAGGTTGAGGTACAGGTTGATGCATGGTTCAGATTTATTGGTACAGGTTTACAACAATATGTATCACAGTGATAGTGTGACAGTGGTTCCATCATTCTACTTCTACTTCAGGGTGGCAGTACGGGGCAAGGAAAGGTGGTTGTAGCCATCTTCTGGTTGTAACCGGAGAACATAGGGGGTTGTAGCCTCCTTCTGGTTGTAGCCAGAGAATTGAGGAGTTGGAGATTCCCTCAGGTTGTATCCTGAGAAGCTAGGGGGTTGGAGCCTCCTTCCAGTTGAAACTGGAAAACAAACGAAGTTGGTGCTTCCAATGAATGTAATTCTTCAATACATATAAGAAAAAACATTCTGTGGTTTTCTCCCGCTTTAGGTTTCCACGTAAAACACTGGTGTACTATGTATGTGTATGATTGTTCATTTGTTCATTGCTCTGCAGTTATTAGATGATAATGATTCATTGATATAACACTTGGATTATATGGTTAAAAAGGATTAAATTTCTCTATCACTGATTCACCCCCCCTCTCAGTAATCCATCAGAATTGATGATTTTGGAGAAGAGTTGGGTTCGACCAAAAGAAATATCTGATCAATAACTATCGATGGTCGGGGATCAACAGAGTTTGGCCAAAATTTCTAAGTGTCAAAGTTCATTGATGGATGATAATCGGGGATCGACAGAATTTGGAAAAGGTTTCAATGCATCCAAAGAGGATCGTCGACGGCTAATGGTCGGGCTCGACAAATTTTGGCCAAATTTTCTAAGTGTTGAAATCTTCCAACAAAATTCGTCGATGGTCGATGATCAAGGATCAACAGGATTTGGAGAAGGTTTTGTTCATCCAAAGAGGATATTCGATGATTGGGAATCAACAAAAAATTGTGAGAGTTTTCATTTTATCAAGAGAAATCTCTGATCGTCGATGGTCGATGATCGGGCATCGACAGATTTAGAGGAGTATTTTAAATCTTCCAAGAGAAGTGGTCGATTATCAATTAAGGAAAAGATGATGATTCCATCATCCATGTGTCATGCCACATCATCATCCATGTGTCATTTCACATCAACCAATTTGATACCTTGGGGTGATGTGTCATGCCACGTTAGCATAGTTTCTATGTCAGCAAAAATATGGTCGATGGTCGAAGATCAAGCGTTGGGGAGAATCACGAGAATTTTTTGTTTTCCAAGAGAATCCTCTGATGGTTGATGGTCGAAGATCAGGAATCAAGAAGATTTATGAGAAATTTTGGTTTTCCAAGATAATCCTCCGATGTTTGATGGTCGATGATTAGGTGTCAAGGATATTCACTAGTAGTTTTGGTTTGTGAAGAGAAACAATCAATGGTCGATGATTGAGCGTCGGGGAGATCGGTTGGCAAGTTTGGGTTACAATAATAAATTGCTGATTGTCGATCGCCGACATAGAGAGAATCAATGGTCCATATTTCCCTTTATTTGAGATCAAGGACTCATATTTAAAAGGTTGTTACAATAGTAAAATAGTTGAATTTTTATGAAATTTTCAGGTTTTTGAAGGTCACAAACTTGCAGGGTGATTTCGAGGCCCTAAATGATATTTTTAGGTAGTCAAAACCCACAAGAACATAGTATACCAAGGTACACTATGAATTTGTATGTTAAATAAAAGAACTCAGAGAGAGTTATCCAATGAGATATTTCGGGCGCAAAACAAAGCTCATATGAGAAAGTTAGAGCTAAAACAATTAAGGTAAAATTTCAAGACCAATTTACTTCCAAAGGGAATAACTACTCCCTTAGAAGTTTGTTTGAGGCATAGGAGACGTATATAGAAATATTATGAACCATAGAAGACATCCATGGAGTTAGATTTGGGTTATGGGTACCTGAAAAATGTGCAGGAAGAGAAAGAAGGCACATGTATTATACAGGGGTAAATTGGAAAAACAATCAAAACTTCTCCAGACCATAACTTTCAACTCGGAGCTCAAATTTGAGAAAAAGGATAGTCATTGGAAAGGTATTAAGGAGGAGAAGACATGTTTCCACCCAAAATTTTGATTTGAGCAATAAAATTTATCAGGAAGTGATAAAATAGATTTTTGTAACAATAAAAGAGTGGAAATTACAACTTGTAAATGTTGTAACTTTTCGCTCAGAACTCAGAATGAGGCAAGGGTACAATCGTTGGAAAGTTGTTTAAGAGAAGAATGAATTTAAGGAATAATATTTTGGAACAATGCATTAATATTCTTCATAATTTGGTGTGAAGGATAACATGTAATCTAATTAATTAATATTTTAGATGCACATTCTAATAATTAATTATAATAGCAATTATTGCATGCACATTCTTGCAGAATTTTAGATACAGAAAAATAGACCTTAGTTCCTACATGAGAATTAGAGATATGGAGGATGCTCAAGGGTGTTACATCCATGAATAATAAATTATAGGTTTTCATATCAGCATGGGTAATTTTGAGACTGGGTCTAATGGAAAAAGAGATAGGCGGGAGCCTGTAACTATGAGAAGCCTACAAAAGGAAGTGCAAAGATATAGAGATGATAATGAAAGGATCGTGAAATTTAAAGAGGAGATACTACAAATAATGAATATGATGCATAGGAAACCTAAAAAATGTTTGGGCATAAGGCAATAGGCTAGTTCTAGGAAAGTGGAAGTGTCTAGGTCTCATGATAGGAGGGATGATCATGGAGAATCTATACGATCAAGGAGTATTAACAAGCACCAACATCATCATTCCCCAGGGCACTCAACCAGAAAAACACATGCATTTTCAAGGTCAGAAAGTAGCCCAAGTATATCTCTCATCAGGCATCAGAGAAGGAGTCATGGGTCAAATAGCTTGCAAGGGGAGTTAAGGAAAATCAAGCCACCATAATTTGATGGAGAAAACAAGAAAGGAGAAGATGCAGAAGCATGGTTGTTGGGAATGAGGAAATATTTCCAGTTGCATAACTACTCATAAAATGTAGAATCCATAATTGGAGTCAACCACCTTCAAGGAAGTGTGTCTATGTGGTGGCATCGATTGAAGCAAGTTAATCACCTTGATGAGAAAATAATTTCTTGGAAGCAGTTCAAGAAATATTTTCAGCAACAATAATTTTCAGAGCAATATTATGAAAATAATATGCAAGATTTCTTTAAACTTAAACTTGGGAACATGACCATAGATGAATATGAGAGAAATTTCTTGGAACTTCTCAAGTATGTGAGCTTCATCCAATATGAAAATGTCAAAATTAAAAGATTCATGAGTGGACTTCCATACTTCTACAAGGATAAAATTTAGTTTGATGAACCTAATAATTTAGAAGAAGCCACAAGAAAGGCCAAGTACTTATATGAGCAGAACATAGGAAGGACACCCTTTCAAAAGGATTGGGATGATAAGAAGAAAGGAAATATGGATCAAAGGAAGAAAGGATTCAAAACACCTTTCATAAGGAATAGATATCAATCATACTAGCAAGTGAAACCATTTCAAGGCGATCAAAAAATGACAGATTCCTTGAGAAAGAGGCCAAGACAACAACCCATAAAGTGTTGTGGATGTGAAGGAGATCACATGTATAAATATTGTCCTCACCAAGGAGATAAGATGAAGACTTTGCATAAAATAAAGAAATAGGATACAACAAAGGACGTGGTGAAAAGCATGCCAAGGATCTATGTACCTTAGACAATAAACAAGCAGACTATTAATCCCACATGATTGAAGTGGAAGGTAAGATTAATAATCAACCCATAGCCATTTTAATTGATTCTGGAGCTGGTCAAAGTTATATAGATCCAAATAAAGTTGAAGGATTTAAATTGAAGAAATGCAAACATGAAAAGTCTTGGTTAGTTCAACTAGCTACTAGAACTAAGAGAAGAATTAATGAGCTTGTCAAAGAATTCCTTATAAACTTGAATGGAGTTAACACTAAGGCATATTTCAACATCATATTGTTGGGTTCTTATGATTGCTTGATTAATATGTATTGGCTAGAAAAGCATCATGTTATTTTAGATTGTTATAATAAGGTTTTCACATGTCTTGATTAAGAAGGGAATCCAAGGACATTGCAAGGTATCCCAAGGCCTATATCTGTCCAAGAGATTTCAACATTACAGCTGAAAAAATGTTTTAGAAAAGGATGTCAGATATATGCAACCCATATGGAAGAGCCAATGAAGGATAAGGAGCCAAGTCTTGCATATTATCCAGTCTTGAAAGAGTTTAAAAAAGTGTTTGAGGAGTTGCCAAGATTACCACCAAAGAGGGATATTGTTTTCTCTATTGACTTAATGCCTAGAGCTACCCTAGTATCTAAGGCTCCCTACAGAATGAGCACACCGGAGCTAAAACAGTTGCAAATGAAGCTAGAAGAGTTGTTAAAGAAAGGGTACATATTCCCAATTGTTTCTCCCTGGGGTTCCCCAGTCATTTTTATCAAGAAAAAAGATGGAATGTTGAGGTTATGTATTGACTTCATACAGTTGAACAAGGTTACAATCAAGACAAAATATCCTTTTCCAAGGATTGATGATCGGTTTGATCAGCTGAAAGGAGCAAATATATTCTCCAATATTGAATTGAGATCAGGTTATCATCAAGTGAGAATCATTTATGGTGGTGTTGTTTGTATTGACAAATGCGTCGACTTGATTTATGTGTCTGATGAATGGGGTGTTCATAGAGTTCCTAGACAATTTTTTCATCGTATTGTTGGATGATATTCTTATCTATTCCAAGACAGAAGAGGATCATGAGAGACATTTGAGGATGGTGCTACAAGTGTTAAGAGAGCCCTAAGTGTATGCCTAATTGAGTAAATGTGCTTTCTGTCAAACACAAATCCATTATTTGGGTCACATTTTTTCAGAGGATGGAATAGTAGTGGATCTAAAAAAGATTGAAAAAAGCAAGGGTTGGACAACACCAACAAACATTTCATAGGTTAGATCATTTATGGGTCTAGTTGGTTATTACAGGAGATCCATTGTAAGATTCTCCAAGATTGCACACCCAATAACATCTTTGCAAAAGAAAGGAGTAAAATTTTAATGGAGTGCCAAGTGTGAAGAAAATTTCCAATGATTAAAAGATTTATTAACCAGTGCACATATTTTGAAAGTTGCATATCCAAATCAGGATTTTCTTGTGTGTACAGATGCATGCAAGGAAGGGCTCGATGGAGTTCTTATGAAAAATGGACATGTAATTTGTTATAAATCAAGAAAATTGAAGGAGCATGAAATAAATTATGCCACACATGACTTAGAGTTGGAAGCCATAGTACATGCCTTAAGGATGTGGAGGCATTACCTCATGGGCAGAAAATTTGAATGAAGGACATACCATAGTGGTCTGAAATATTTGTTTGAACAACCAACACTAAATGCTAGACAAACTAGATGGTTGGAATTTATGAGTGAATATGACTTTGACATAAAGAACATAAAGGGAAAAGAGAACAAGGTGGTTGATGCACTCAATACAAGGGTGCATAAAATTCATGCTACAACCATTAGTATGTACAAGACAAATTTAAAAGCAAGAATTCTAGAGGTTGTAACAACGGATGAGCATTATGTGCAAGTCAAAGAAAGCTTACAACAGAATGATATACAACATAAATATAAGGATTACAATCTGGAAGAGGATGGATTCCTCTTATATCAGAACATATGTTATATTCCCAATTCTTAGGAATTAAGAAATTTGGTTCTAAAAGAGAAGCATAATGTGCCACACATTGGACATCCAAGATACCAAAAAACTATTACAATTGTAAGAGGCCAATATTTTTTTTTTTTTTCTGGAATGAAGAAATATGTCATGGATTATTTGGCCAGATGCATGGAATGTCAGAAGGTAAAGGTTGAGCATAGACATCCAATGAGATTGTTGTAGTCCTTGCCCATTCCTGAGTGAAAATGGGAAGTTGTTACTATAGATTTCATGACCAAATTTCCTAGGACAATAATGAAACACGATTCCATCATGGTAGTGGTGGAAAAGCTTACAAAGGATGCACATTTCATTCGAGTGAAAGTAACTCATAATGTAGCCAACGTTGCAAAACATTATATGAGAGAAGTTTCTAGGCTACATGGTGTTCCTAAGACAATAGTGTTGGATCAAGATCCCAAGTTCACTTCCAATTTTTGGAAAGAGTTGTTTAAAGGATTTGGGACCAATTTGAATTTCGGTACAACATATCACCCATAGTCAGATGGGAAGACAAAAAGGATTAATTAGATAATTGAATATATGTTGAGTATGTATGTAATGGACAAGCCTTCTAGGTGGGAGGATATATCTATTTATTTGAGTTTTCGTACAATAGTGGGTATCAAGAATCATTGAAGATGCGCCTGTTTGAATCATTGTATGGAAAAAAATGTAACATACCAGTAAGTTGGGACAACTCAGTAGATAGGGTTGTGTATGTGTTATATTATTTGCATGATGAGATAGAGGCTAGGCCCCCCCTTTGGGGGTTGCAGGAGGGCGATATCCCCCTTGTGCGGGGAATCAGGGGTAGTGCCCACGAGATTTTTTTTTTTGCCTAAGGAAACGTGTCACATTTTTGCCTCGTTTTTCATGTCGCCTCTATTTTCATGTCCATTGTTGGGCGGTTTTTTGGAACATGATTTTTGTCGATGGTTTTCTATTTTTGGTTAAGGAATTAGGGTTGTTGACTAATCCAAGTCATTGGGTTAGGTTTTTGGATGTCGCTGGATCCTATATGTATATTGTATTGTAAACAATGTATCACTATGAATGAATATATAATATGTTGGTTTTCCCGGTTTGGTTTTCCAGGTGAAAAATCTCTGTGTAATGTGTGTATTTTTCATTGTATCTTTTATGTTCTTTTATTGAAAATCTATTTGCAGTAAAATATTGTACAAGGTTAAAATATACATTTGGTATCAGAGCTTTGTTGGCTTCAGGGAAATGCCTTTGTGGTTAAGGGTTTGGCTTGGGAATGTGATAACCCTTGTTATAGTGGGAGATCTGTGGTATTGATGTTTCAGGTGAAAAGAAATGGCCAACAATTCAAAAATGGAGATCGAGAAGTTTAATGGGAAAATTTTTGAGTTGTGGAAGCTAAATATGGAAGATATGTTGGTGGAGAGAGATCAGTGGATCGTGGTGGATCTAGGTACTTCACCTACAAGAACTTCAGTAGATGAATGGAAAAATTTGGATCAGAAGGAGAAGAGCACAATCTGACTGTGTCTCTCAGATTCAATATTATTGAATGTGTCAGAGGAAGCTACAACCAAAGATTTATGGGATAAGTTGGGGAAGATGTATCAGTCTAAGTCCCTAGTAAATAATTTTTTCTTGAGAAAGAAGTTGTATAACCTGAGGATGAGAGATGGAGACTCGGTGGCAGAGAATTTGAATGCCTTCAATACTGAAGTAACTTAGTTAGTATCTATTGAGATTAAAATATTAGATGAATATAAGTGTATCAATTTATTGTGCTCTTTACCAGACTAATGGAATAGTCTGGTTGTGGCCATAGGTAGTAATACAACTGCCTTGAAGTTTTATGAAGTGGTCTCGTCCTTGTTGTCGGAGGAGATGAGACGAAAGAACATGGAAGGACATAGCACAGATGCATTATTTTCAAGAGGATGCTCCCAGGAAAGAAATAGATCTAAGTCCTAAAGTGGGAGATCTATGTCCTCAAGTGGGAGATCTAAGTCTAAGGGTAGATCTAAATCCCCTAGAAATTTTGTAAAGGTATGTTGGAGATGTGGAAAAGAAGGGCACTATAAGAAGCAATGTAGATCCAAAATTGATAAAAAGAAGGGATCTGAAGAAGCTCCTTCTACAGAAAAAAATACCTCCAAGGAAGAAGGAGGGGACGTGTACTTGGATTCTTCAAGCACACATGCATATCATGAGACATGGTTGGTTGACTCAGGTGCATCCTTTCATATGAATCCCCATAGGGAGTGGTTAAGTGAATATCAAAGGTATGATGGAGGTAATTTTTTCCTAGGTGATGACTCGACAACCAAAATCATAGGACAAGGAAACGTCAAGTTGAGGCTCATAGGTGGAAGAATTATAACACTACCTGGTGTTCTACACATCCCAAGTTTGGCCATAAATTTGATTTATGTAAGAAAAATGGACAATGTAGGGGTAAAAACAATATTTGAAAAGGAAACCTGCAAGATGGTTTGAGGAGCAATGGTGTTGCTGAAGGGAGTTAGGTTTGGAACTCTTTATAAGATGCAAGGAAGCACTATTAGTGATCGGTGTAATAGTTCCATTGTTCCTGATATTGGAGTTGAAGAAGAAAGAAATCCTACAACTCTAGAGAAAAGGTTATGATATTGCATCAAAGACTGGGGCATATCGGAGAGAAGGGTCTTCGACTACTACATGGTAAAGGTATGGTTGAAGGTAAGTCTAAATTCTCTCTAGATTTTGATTTCCGTGAACATTGTGTATATGGGAAGCAAAATCAGGTAATATTCCCCTCTGGTGCAGTGAGGGCAAAAGGAATTTTACAACTAGTTCACAATGATGTGTTTGGACTTGTGTCGGTTCCATCATTGGGAAAATCTGTGTACTATGTCTCATTTATATATGACTTCTCGAGGAATACTTGGATGTATTTCCTCAAGAAGAAATCTAACGTCTTTGACAGGTTTAAAGAGTATAAGGATCTTGTTGAGAATCAAACAGAGAAAATAATTAAGGTGTTGAGGACAGATAATGGTGGAGAGTTCTATGGGAATGAATTTGAAGAATTCTGTAATAAGTGTGGTATAGCAAGGAAAAAGACTACTCCATATACACCTCAACAGAATGGAGGTGCAGAAAGGATGAAAAGGAAACTGATGGAAAAAGAAAGGTGCATCCTCAATGGTGTCGGGTTAGGGAAAGAATTATGAGTAGAGGCAATGGGTATTGCATGTTACCTGGTCAACAAATCACCCTCATCAGCATTGGATGAAAAGACTCCAAAAGAGGTATGGACTAGTAAGAAACTTTCTCTCACACATCTCAAGGTATTTGGATGTGAGGCCTATGTTCATGTTCCAAAGGAAAACATGAGTAAGCTATATAAGAAGGATGAAAAGTGTATCTTTATTGGGTATAAATATGGTCTCAAAGGTTATAATATTTGGAACCCAGAAACTAAGAGGGTTTTGTATAGCCGAGATGTGGTATTTAGAGAAATGAAGGATATTGGTAAACAGGAAGTCCTACCAAGTAAGGAAGAACCAGAGAAAATATAGTTTGATTTAAATGATGATGAATCAAACTCTACAGAAGAACAAGAATAAGAAGAAAAAGATCATCATACTCCAATATCGAGGATATTGGTTCGAGAAAGAAGGATACCGGAAAGGTATACTCCATCTAATTTTCGTTCAAATTTTTCTTTGTCTATTACTGATGATGATCCTAGAACTATTAGGGAGGTAGTGGATTTAGAGGATGGAAAGCTCTGGAAAAAGGCCATGGATGAAGAAATGGAAACCTTAGATAAGAATGAGGCTTTGGATCTACTGGAGTTGTTGACTGGAAGAAATCTCATTGGAAGCAAATGGGTATTTAAAAAGAAGTTGAATGCAGAAGGAAAAGTGGAGAAATACAAAGCTTAGTTTGTAGCAAATGGTTATTCCCAAGTTGAGGGAGTTGATTTTGGTGATATTTTTTCTCTTGTTTCCGAGTTAATTTCTATAATATTTTTGTTATTTGTTATTGTTGCATTTGATTTTGAAGTAGAACAGATGGATGTGAAGAAAACATTCCTGCATGGGGATCTGGAAGAAGAAATCTATATGAAGCAGTCAAAAGGATTTTCTGTGAAGGGAAAGAAGAAGATGTATGCAAGCTGAAAAAGTCCTTGTATGGTTTAAAACAATCACCAAAGATGTGGTATCAAAAATTTGATACTTATATGTTGGGACTTGACTTCACAAGAAGCAAAGAGGATCACTGTGTGTATTTTAAAGTAATTGGTGATTATTTGATTTATTTGGTCTTGTATGTGGATGACATGTTGTTGATAGAAAACAACAAGAAGATTATCTGAGATGTGAAAACTTAGTTGTCCTCTAAATTTGACATGAAGGATCTCAGTGCTTCAAATTTCATTTTGGGCATGGAAATTAAAAGAGATCGGAAAAAGAGGAAAATCTGGTTAAATAAAAGAAAATATGTCGAGACAATATTGCAAAGGTTTAATATGAAGGAATGTAAATCAGTCAAGGTCCCTATTCCTGTTGGTGTAAAGTTATCTGTGGATCAGTGTCCCAAGACACATGAAGAGGAGGAGGACATGTCTCGTGTGCCATATGCGAGTGCAGTTGGAATTTTGATGTATGCAATGGTCTGTACTAGACCATACATTGCACATGCAGTGGGAGTTTTGAGCAGGTATATGCCAAAACCAGGGAAGGAGCATTAGACAACAATAAAAATGGTTTCTAGTTATTTGCGTGGCATTGATAGCTATGGATTGTGCTACCAAGGAAGACCAAGATTGGACAAAGTGTTGGAAATACATGCCTTTGTGGATGAAAATTGGGCTGAAGATCTAGATCATAGGAGATCTACAAGAGGGTATGTGTTTAACCTGTTTGGAGGAGAAATTAGTTGGATGAGAAAAAGACAGATTGTAGTGGCACTTTCAACTACAAGAGTTGAATACATGGAAAACACTCATGCAAGTAAGGAAGCAATATGGTTACGAAGATTGTGTTTAGGTATTGGGTTGGTACAACAAGTTGTAAGGATATATTGTGACAATCGGAGTGCGATTTTTCTGGCGAAGAACCCGACTTATCATTCAAATACAAATTATATTGACATTCAATATCACTTTGTGAGAGACATGGTTGAAGAAAAGAAAGTATTGTTGATGAAGGTGGACACTTTGAAGAATGTTGCAGATTCATTAACAAAATCTATGAGAACTGAGAAGTTCTCTTGGTGTAGAGGATCCATGGGCATTGCTTCCCTGGATTGTTGACTATGTAACCCTGTAACCCACTATATGCAAAGAAAACAACAAGTGGGAGAGTGTTGGGTATGTGTTATATTTTTTGCACGACTAGCTCTAGTGTCTGCTACGTTATACCAGGCATGTAGGGGAGTTTGAGGGGGGGTCACTAGGCCCCCCCTTCGGGGGTTGCAGGGGCTTCGAGGGAAGTGCCCCTAAGAAAAAAAAAACTGCCTTAGGAAATGTGTCACATTTTTTCTCGTTTTTTCATGTCGCCTTGATTTTTGTGTCCATTGTTGGGAGGTTTTTCGGCACATGGTTTTTGTCGATGGTTTTCTATTCTCGTTTAAGAAATTAGGGTTGTTGACTAATCCAAGTCATTGGGTTAGGGTTTTGGATGTTGTCGGCTCCTATATGTATATTGTATTGTAAAAAATGTATCACTATGAATGAATATAGAATATGTTGGTTTTCTCGGTTTAGGTCTCCAGGGGAAAAATCTGTATGTAATGTGTGTATTTGCCATTTTATATTTTTTGTTCTTTTATTGAAAATATATTTGCAGTAAAATATTGTACAAGGTTAAAATCTACATGTGATTGGGCTAGAATTCTTAAGAGAAATGGAAGAACATATGGAAAAGATCAAGCGGAATTTGAAAGTTGCACAATATAGGAAAAATAATTATGTCAATAAAAAAATAACACATAGAGAATTCAAAGTGGGAGAGCATGTATTTTTGAAAGTTAAATTCAAGAGAAGCTCATTGAAATTGGGAAGTTACCCAAAGTTGGCAGTGAGATATTATGGGAATTTTGAGGTTTTAGAAAAGATGGGACCAATTGCATACATGCTAGGATTACTTGCATCTATGAGAATTCATAACGGTTTCCATGTGTCTTTATTAAAAAAGTATGTACATGATCCTAATCATGTGATTGATTGGAATGTGATCCAGGTGGAACACGAAGGGGATTTCTAGGTGGAACTAGTGCACATCCTGGACCAAAAAAACAAATTTCTCAGGAACAAAGACATTGGCTTGGTAAAGGTTCAAATGATCTATTACGATCCTGAAGATGCTACATGGGAGCATGAGGAATCCATGCGAGAGACATACCCACAAATTTTTGAAAATTTTGAAGAAAACTTGTAATGTCCCCCACCTCTTGATTAAGAGGTAATGAGGAGACTTAGTGGCCTGGGCATCCCCACTAGGCCATAGTCTCACACTGAGGGGGAAAGTCAACTAGACTAAGGTTATATTCTTAAGTTGACTTGAAGAGAAAAGGTTAAAAGGAATAAAAGATAACTCAATAGAAGAATATAAGGTAACCCTGGGAGTTAATCTAACTCAACAGAGGAATAGAAGAAAAAGTATAAATAGAAGGCTGGGGCGCACCTATTATTCATTCTGG
>JASDQU010946875.1:49443-64630 GCA_032191745.1 Picea mariana
TAACCATCATTTTGAGGGTTTTTCTAGAGAGTTATCACCATCAGATATTTAGCTTCAGATTGGGACATCTTGGAGGCAAAGGGGGCGTCCTATGATTAAGTAAATCTCAGATCTAGGGAGCTTCACTTGGAATATGAGTTTGAAACTTCTCCTATAGGGTTTTCATAGCCTGATCTACATTCCTGGGGAGTTTCAAGGAATTTGAAGGCTTTTCTCATCAGGGTCGAATTACCTAGGGTTCCAGGCATCTAGGAGGGCGCAGCTTCAGTAGAAGATTCAGAGTTTGGAGGAGTTTTCCTTGGACGTTCAACTTGAGACTTCAGGAGGGTGATCCTATCACCCTAATCTATCATCTGGCTGAGTTTGGACTCGTTTGGAGTCTTCTTTCAGTTGGGCCGATTTATTGAGGGTTTCAGCCTTCTATTGGAGCATGGCATTCTTCAGCTGGAGGGATTGGCACTCAGATCTGCTTGTATTGATCTTCATTTCTTATTCAGCCTTCGGAGGCTTGTTTTATATCAGCGGGAGCATTTTGTAGCAGCTCATACTTGTTATCTATTGGATCCATTTGAGGATTATTCCAAATCTTCTCTTTCTATTATATTTGATTCATGCTTCTATAATAAAGGTCAGATCTATGCTTGTGTTTTCTATATCTTGATTATATTGTGATCTTGCATGTATTGGATGAATCTGGTATAAACATCAATTAAATAATGGGAAAACTTAAATAGACACCTGCACATCAGACAAATCAGTGGTAGTTAGTGGTTCCAAGCAAAAAATTTGGCTTGGGATCATTACAGTGGTATCAAATATTCGATCCTCCAAACCTATGGAGGGATCGACGCATGCTGAGGTATAGTGGAATCTTTATGGGTCGGAGGAAGAAACCCAACAGTGAAACATAGGCCGAAATGGAAGGGTTAGGGGATGATCGTGAGCCTCAAGGCTTGGCCTTCTTAGCAGCTGAATTTGATAAATTCCAACAAACCATAAACCACACAGAAAGCAAGTTAGTCCAACACTTAGATGAGTACTAGGAAACCAGCAGAAGGGGACAGGCCGAAATTTCTGAAACTTTGAAGAAGGTTGATGAGAACATGTAGAAGATGAACGAGAACCAATCCTGGATAACTTAACTTCTGATGCAAGTGACCCATTAAGGGAAGGACCCTGATACGTATGGGAATAAGGAGGATGGTGGATCCAGTGGAGTCTATGAGGAGATCAGATATAACCTGGAGAAATCCCCCAGATCCGAAGGAAGTCTGGGAGGAGGCACGTCCCATGGTCAGATGGGTAGCAGGGTCAATCCTAGGCCATACATGCCCACATTCACAGATGAACAGTTAGGCTGAAATTTGGGTAGCTGGGCTAACCCTAGGCCATACATGCCCACATTCACAGATGAGCAAGGGCAGCAGGAACAAGTGGAGGACTTTGTTGAACAAATGACAAGGTGTACCAAGGAGTAATACAGTTTGGATATGAGGATCCAAAGACAGATGTCCCTGGATCAGTATTGCCAACTCAGGTTCAGAAATCAACCTAGGCCAAACCACAGAGGCAGTTTTGAGTTTGAACGAAAGGCAGGGAAGATAGAGATTCCATATTTTGATGGTATGACCAAGATGACAGCATAAGCTTGGGTACAAAAGCTGGATACCTACCTACAGCTTAACCCCATGAGAGAGATGGAAGCCATCAGGTTTTCCACTATGTACTTGGAGGTCAAGGCTCATGATTGGTGGTATCATGGACTCACCACATTAGGCCACAATCAAATAGTACCCTACCCAGAATTTACTCAGAGACTCATGGATAGGTTTGATCAAGGGGATCTTGAGCTACACTTCCGGGAGCTCACACAGCTTAAAAAAACTGGCACAACTAAGATGTATATTGAGGAATTTCAGAGGTTGGCAGTAATGGTGCAAGACATTTCGCCAACTAGACTCATGATGCTCTTCACTGAGGGGTTGATGGAACCCTTGAAGGGTTGGGTAAAGGATTTCAAGCCTACCAACCTACAGGAGGCTATATGGAAGACGAGGGATTTGAGACCAGCTGCTAAACCAAAATTCATACCCAGACCACCTCTTAATAGTGGAGGAAGAGACCAAAGACCTCCAATGAATCATGGAGGACGTGACCCAAGGGGTTTTGACAGGGGCCGTGGCAGAGTGGATGAGAACACCAGGAGGGAGTTGAGATGGAAGCAACTTTTCTTCACTTGCAAAGAACCATGGAACCCAGCACACAAATGCATGGGCCGGGGTCAGGTGCACTACATTGAGGTCACTTCAGACAATGAAGAGGAAGATGAGATCGACTAGATACAGAACATGGAGGCAGAAACCACTGAGGTAGTAGAGGAGGAATAGATCACATGACAGGACAGTATGGCCACCCTGGCATCTATCAGTGGAGTGCCCAAGTATAACACCTTATGAATGAGAGGGGTCTTGCAGGGACAAAGAGTTTCAGTTTTGATTGAAGGGGGAGATTCCCACAGCTTCATTGATGCAACATTACTGAAGAGGAGGCACATACCCACAATAGAATTTGAAGGATTCAAAGTGGAGGTTGCAGGAGGAAGCACTATGCCCTGTGACAGATACATTCTGGGCATGAAGCTTACCTTGGGTAGGCATGAGATGATACAGGATGTCTATGTCATGGACCTTACGGATACCAACATCATCCTAGGAGTTCAGTGGCTCAACACATTGGGACCTATCAATACCAACTACAAAACCATGGAAATTTCATTCACAGAGGAGGGTGGACGAAAGGTAGTGCTCCGGGGTATGACAGGGAATGTTGCAAGGGAAGTCATGGCCAAGAGGATGGAGGCCATCTTTCGGAGAGAGGAGATAGTATATGCAATAGAATGCAGGATTGTAACACGTATGGATGAGCAGGGAAAGGTTCACTACACCCCAGAGATCAAATAAATCCTTGACAGACACCACAAGGTGTTTGGGCCTATTCCTCCAGGGGTACCACCAGATAGGGGGTCACATTATTGAGCTAGAGGAAGGGGCCAAACCAGTTATTACCACACCATACAGACATCCCAAGAAGTACAAAGATGAGATAGAGAAGNAAAGATGGCACTATGAGGATGTGCATTGACTTCAGGGCCTTGAATAAAAAGACCATCAAAAATAGGTATCCGATACCAAGGATTGATGAATTGTTGGATGAATTGCATGGGGCCATCTACTTCACTAAGATTGATCTTCATTCTGGTTATCATCAGATCAAGATGAGGGAGGAAGACATCTCAAAAAAATATTTTAGATGTCATTACGATCATTATGAGTTTTTGGTGATGCCCTTTGGCTTAACCAACGCCCCTGCTACGTTCCGATCATGTATGAACCATGTGTTCAACAAGCAACTGAGGAAGTACCTGTTGGTATTTTTTGATGACTTGCTTATCTACAACAAGACGTGGGAGGAGCATCTAAGGCATGTGGATCAGATTTTGTCAATCATGGGAGAACAATCACTGTATGCTAAGGAGTCCAAATGTGAGTTTAAAATGACAGAGGTCCTCTATTTAGGACACATTATAGGGGAAAAATGGGTACCGGTACATCAGGAGAAATTACAAGCCATCATGGAATGGCCTACTCCTAAGACACTCACAGAATTGAGAGGATTTATGGGCATGTGCACGTATTACAAGAAGTTTGTCAAAGGATTTTCTCAGCTGTGTGCACCTTTGACCGATTTGACTAAGAAAGGAGCCTTCAAGTGGGACGAGGAGGCTCAAATAACGATGGATAAGATGAAAGAAGTGATGAGTACATGCCCAGTCTTAGCCCTTCCATATTTTAGCCTTCCTTTTACCTTTGAGTGTGATGCCTCCGGGGAAGGAATAGGGGCCATTCTGATGTAGAAGAGACACCCTCTTTCCTATGAGAGTCGGAAACTCAGGGGTCCCGAGCTACTCTACAACATTTATGACAAAGAAATGTTGGCTATCATGCATGCACTAGCCAAATTCAGACAATACTTGGTTGGTGCCCGGTTTGTGGTCAAGTCAAATCATAATAGTCTTAAATATCTATTGGAGAGAAGGATTTGAATGAGAGGCAGTAGAAATCGGTAAGCAAAATACAGGCCTACGATTTTGACATTGAATTTGTCAAAGGGAAGAACAATGTGGTGGCTGATGCGTTATCCAGGAGACCATCCATCTTTTCCATGACAGGGGTAGCAGTTGACTGGAAGGACCATCTCGAGATGGAGAATTCAAAGGATCAGTTCGCATGCCAGCTATTGGATGGGCAGGTCCAAGATGATAATTTCAAAGTTATGAATGACCTCATCTACTATAAGGACCGAATATTTTTGGTTCCTGGATCGGCCTTCAAGGCTAAGATATTGTAGGCGTACCATGACTCACCAATGGTAGGACATAAGGGGATTAACAAGACATACAGATAGGTGAGAGAAAGGTTCTCTTGGAAGGGCCTCAAGGAGGATGTGATTAAGCACGTCAAGGAGTGCACTACATGTCAGGAGAACAAAGATGAGCACACACACCCAGTAGGACTACTACAACCCTTACCCATTCCGGAGCATAAATGGGAAAGCATATCCATGGATTTCATCACCGGGTTGCCAAAGACACAAGGGAAGGACTGTATTTTTGTAGTAGTGGACAGGTTGACAAAGTTCACACACTTCTTCGCCATAGCTATTGACTTCAGTGATGCACAAGTGGCTGAACTATTCTTTAGAGAGATTTTCAGGTTGCACGACCTACCCAAGACCATATTCAGCGACAGGGATAGCAGGTTCATGAGCACATTCTGGAAGGAATTATTCAGGTTGGTTGGTACGGCTTTGACCCCTAGCACCAACTATCACCCTCAGACAGACAGACAGACAGAGATAGTCAACAAGTGGGTGGAAGGCTATCTCAGAAATTATGTGGTAGGACATCAGAAAGCATGGGCTAGATGGTTGCACCTAGGAGAGTACTGCTACAACACCACCCAGCATACGTCCATAAGCATGTCACCATTCAGGGCCTTGTATGGCTATGATCCTTTATCTTTTGGGGAGATCGCTTTCGGTGACAGCAGGGCACCTATGGTACAAGATTGGATACAGCAGAGCCAAGACATTCTCAAGGAGTTGAAGGATCATCTCCAGAAAGCATAGAACCAACAAAAGGTCCAAGTGGACAAGCATAGAGTTGATCGTACCTTTGAGGTTGGTGACCTGGTTTACTTAAGGCTCCAACCATACAGGCAGGCTTCCATAAAAAGGAGCAGAGAAGATAAACTACAACCACATTTCTTTGGGCCCTACAGAATCAGCAGGAAGATAGGGGCCATAGCTTACGAGCTGGAACTTCCCAGGGTAGCAAAAAAAAAACGTCTTCCATGTCTTCTACTTTAAGAAAGCCCTCAGCCAACACATCATACCCATTGAGGCATTACCTCCCATGGATGAGGAGGGACAACTTGTTTGATTCCAGAGGAGATATTAGAGGTCCAAGAAAAGAGGCTCAGAACAGAGGCATCAAGGAGTACCTGATTAGATGGAAGGATTTACCCATTAAGGATGCCACATGGGAAAAGGAGCACGTGGTAAGAGAAACAGGTTTGGAATTGCTTGAGGACAAGCAATTTCAAGCAAGGGAGACTATAATGTCCCCCACCTCTTGATTAAGAGGTAATGAGGAGACTCAGTGGCCTGGGCATCCCCACTAGGCCATAGTCTCACACTGAGGGGGAAAGTCAACTAGACTAAGGTTATATTCTTAAGTTGACTTGAAGAGAAAAGGTTAAAAGGAGTAAAAGATAACTCAATAGAAGAATATAAGTTAACCCTGGGAGTTAATCTAACTCAATAGAGGAATAGAAGAAAAAGTATAAATAGAAGGCTGGAGCACACCTATTATTCATTCTGGATTTGGTATATTGCCTGTTATTGCTCTTGAGCATTCAGTTTGGGGGTTTTGTTGTACAAACCCTTGTGAGAAACTCAGTGGTGAAATACCCACTCACCTTTTTCCACAACTTGGTCTCGGGGATGAAAGACTCCTCCACACCATTCTACTCTCAGCATATT
This sequence comes from Picea mariana, assembly GCA_032191745.1. Lineage (NCBI taxonomy): Eukaryota > Viridiplantae > Streptophyta > Pinopsida > Pinales > Pinaceae > Picea > Picea mariana. The sequence continues at coordinate 55,546 of JASDQU010946875.1, forward strand.
TCCATCTAGCGCTTCATAGGATAGCAGGGTCGTACTGTTCTTGTGTTTCCAGCAAGGGCGCACCATCACCTAGAGAAGGATTTGATCCAGCTTATCAGGAGAGCCTGTGGCCATTCCGACACTTGGGTTTTATTTGCAGGGGCACAACCATCATTTTGAGGGTTTTCCTGGAGAGTTATCACCATCAGATATTTAGCTTCAGATTGGGATGTCTTGGAGGCAAAGGGGGCATCCTATGATTCAATAAATCTCAGATCTAGGAGCTTCACTTGGAATCTGAGTCTGAAACTTCTCCTACAGGGTTTTCATAGCCCGATCTACATTCCTGGGGAGTTTCAAGGCATTTGAAGGCTTTTCTCATCAAGGCCGAATTACCTAGGGTTCCAGGCATCTAGGAGGGTGCAACTTCAGTAGAAGATTCAGAGTTTGGAGGAGTTTTCCTTGGACGTTTAGCTTGAGACTTCAAGAGGGTGATCCTATCACCCTGATCTATCATCTAGCCGAGTTTGGACTCGTTTGGAGTCTTCTTTCAATTGGGCTGATTTATTGAGGGTTTCAACCTTCTATTGGAGTGTGGCATTCTTTAGCTGGAGGGTTTGGCACTCAGATCTGCTTGTATTGATCTTCATTTCTTATTCAACCTTCAGAGGCTTGTTTTGTATTAGCAGGATCATTTTGTAGCAGCTCATACTTGTTATCTATTGGATCCATCTGAGGATTATTCCAAATCTACTCTTTCTATTGTATCTGATTCATGCTTCTATAATAAAGGTCATATCTATGCTTGTGTTTTCTATATCTTGATTATATTGTGATCTTGCGTGTATTGGATGAATCTGGTATAAACATCAATTAAATAATGGGAAAACTTCTATAGACACCTGCACATCAGACAAATTAGTGGTAGTTAGCGGTTCCAAGAGAAAAATTTGGCTTGGGATCATTACAAAACTAAATGTATATTTGTACATAAGTAAATAAAGACTCCATTTTGGCAGCTGAATTTCATGTAGTGACAACTTTGATATTCCTTTCCAGCCAATGTGGCATTGAGGAGAAAAGAGAGTCGATGGTTGGAAATGTTGTGTGAGTCATTAAGTTGTGGAATTATCAAGTATTTTGATGTAATGTTTTTATATGTGTCAATGTGTAAGCTATATGGCTATGTGAACTAAGGACAATGTAGTTTGTAGGGGGAGGGGAATGTAACATCCCTATTTTCAAACCCCAAACTAGTGATGTGTATTGTAAATTTAGTACGTGGCCAAGATCCAAGCGATGTATATTGTAAATGTGATGTATGGCCAAGAGCCAATATGTAAATGATGTAAACTGAAATATAATGAATGAAATGTGTTTCCAGCTATAAACATACATAGATAGATATTTGGGGGCTAAGTATCCACAAGAGAGGGAAGGGGTCCAAGAGGGAGAGTTTACCCACGTCTATTAAACCAAAACCCATTTCTCATTTCTTTCTAAATTATCCTTACCATGAACCTTCCATTAGTTGTTGAGTGTTCTAGAGCCCAATCATTGAATTCATGTAAGAGGGTTTTTGTCAGAGACACTTCCCATAGTTATTGAGAGAATGTGGGTTGAGTACAATCATCTTGGGGAAGAGTGCAAGTCAAGAAAGCAAGAGAAAGAGAGGAAAATGTGTATGAGGAAGAGACTGGAATTATGTGTTCACGTTTTTTTCATAGAGAGTTGTTTTTACATGGAGTTTTCTGGCCAGCAATGGAGTTTTGAGTGTTGAATTTTGAAGGTAGTTGTTGTGGACATGTTTGATAGCTGTTTGGAGCTGTAATTTCATTTAGAAAGAGGTCACAGGCATGTGAGTGAAGTTATGTTCAAAATCCATCCAAGAAAGCACACATTTTGTTGTTGGGAAAATTCATGTTATAGTTGTAGAATTCTTGAGGTCCCAACAAGTAGGATTCTTGTCCAACATGTGTTGGAAGCCCTGGAGGGGAGTGGAAAGGCCTGAGGGGCTGAGTGTAGTGAAGGGGGATTTCATCCCTTAGATTGTGCAAGTTGAGGGGAAGAGAGTTGGTGGACTGGAATTAGTTGTGAGTTTGATTGTTGAGAGGGGGACAATAACCAACCTTAGGGACCACCGTCTCTTTTGGATTCATAGCCCCATCTTGAGGGTGTCTTATTATTGAGAACTAGAACAAAAAGGCTACGGTTGGAAGGAACGTCCATCCTCTTCATTAGGTGTCACATTTCATAAGATAAGTTCTCTTATATGCTATGTTGAGTTGTGTTAAATGTTGATATATTTGTTGTGCATCTTACTCTGAGTTATATTTGATTAATGTTGCTTACTGTGAGCAGAAAGATGCATTCATGTCTCTATTTCTATGGACAAATAATGTTGAACATATTTTTTTTTTTTATGCACAGTAAGATTAATCATTTTTACATTTTTACTAAGTATGGACAGTTTAATGAACTTTAATGTCATGTTGCATGTTATTTTCCACATTTTAAATTGTTGTCAGAAATTTTAGTGGGTCGTTTTAGCAATGAAGTGACCCAACTAGGGGTTGGGTACGTTACAAGTTTATTGTAGTTTTATTTGGTTAATTTCAAAAAGATTGCAGAGTACTTGAGATAAGCTAAGGTATGCTCCTTTATATAAGAGACATAATGATAAGGTCAACCTTGGATGAAAAAGAAGACCTAGCTAGCTACTTCTCTAGCTATTTTTTATAAATCCTATAAATATCTAAAGTTTATGGCTCACATAATTTGATCCGGGTGGAAATCGATGGCCACCCAACTATTCCAACTGGCTCAAAACAGTCTTCTGGCAATTTACTATTTTTAGCAGTTTTTCGGTTCCTAAAGTTTTGGGGCAATTTTGAGGGCCTAAACGAAGTTTTTTCATGATCAAGAATCTCAATTATATAAAAAGGCTTTGATTGAGACCCCAAAATTAATCTCATCATCGATCCCTTTCCAACGAGCTATCGGTCACCCCAAACGATGATCGTATGCCAAATTTACGCCCCTAGGAAGTTGATACACCAAACTACCCAAAATGGGGTCCACAAAATTGTTGGCTTTTCATCTTCCAGGGTTAGGGTTTTGGATTTTCTTTATGTTAAAAATGCCTTTGGAGCCTCATTTTAATAATCATCTTCTTGCGAATGTGAGTAGTCGTCACATCTCTTCTCAAAGATAAGCTGCCACCATTCTAGTGAGTCTTTCACTATGTATTTCTACAGTTTTGTACATTTCACTCATTAATAGAAATTGTTTATTACTGTATATCTGTGTTTATGGTTATATCTCTGATAAATCTCTGTTATATATTTGGATATATGATATATCTCTATACATTTCTTTATTATATTTCTTTTCTCATTTCGTTCCGAAAATAATCTGGATCATAATCGAATTGTTCAATGAGGTAGGGACTAGCTGCTTTGCAACTATTTCCCTTGTTAATTTATTTTTTCAATAAAATCAACAAAATTGTATCTCATTACCATCCTCTTTATCTATATTTTTTCCACACTTCCTTATATTTCTATATGCCTTAGTTTTTTTCTTGGGTTAGTTTTATTATGCACATTTACTTCTACTTATGGTGAAAGAAATAGATATTTCATTTAAATCCTTATCTTTAAACATATAAAACTTTTTAAATCCCTTGGAAGTTCCTTATTTTATAAAAAAATAATAGGTTTTAATGTATTTAAGATTATTTTCAAATGAAGGGGTGACATGTGTGGGTGGGGGCATCATATTTGACCCCGAGGGACAAAAGGATCATAGATATTCATGGGGACTAGGCCACAAAATAAACAATCAAACAAAGATCTTGGATCCATTTATAGGCTTGACACTGATACATGAAGACAAAACCTAGAGCATTGTAGTGATAGGAGACTCAGAACTGGTAATAAAAGGTTTGAGAGGTATCAACCACAACTCCAAGTACAACCTACAAAGAATTTATAAAAGAATTAAAATTGAGGAATGGAAATTTTGCTATGTGGAATACGTCCACATTCTACGCTATCAAAACCAGAAGGCAGATCAGCTCACCAAGGAAACCAAATCATTGAGCCAAGGGGATATAATGGACAATGAGGTAGTCACCATGTGTCACTTTCCTTAGTAATATGGTTAATGGGGAGATCAAGCAATTTCTTACCTTAGCAAAGTGGATACAAAAGGATTGATAAATGTGGTAAATAAATGTTTTAATGGGAAAATTGACATTGGAGGACATGTAAATTTAAAAAAAATTGTTGAGGGGAGTGATGTGACCCTCCCCACTAACTTAGTATATACAATTGGTCGTGATGACAAAACATCAACATCAAAAAAATTCCTTGTGTAATCCCCACGTGCTTCACACACCATCTAGTAGTCGAAATCTTTCATTCACATGAAGGAATTTAAGTCATACCCTTCACATCCCTTCACCGCATGTGGGATTTTCCGTCCACCCAAAATCATAATGAAGAAATCACTCTGGAAATTCAATTCAGTTGTCCTACATGATCAAAACTAGCAAGATCTCTCATCATTGCAAGAGTTGGCGATGGATAACAATGGATAACACATGAGGCATCAAGGACGAAAAGTTTATGGAGCTCTTTTTGGTGGATTGTTTGTGGTTGGAAGTCATTACCTCCCCCTCTCCAACATTCATGACACCCACACAATAACTCTTGGTTATACAGTTGGTTCAACATGCGGCATAAAATCCATCTAGTGTGTGACTACAACATTTGCAATTTGGAGGCCCTCAAAACCAGAATGAAGCTCCAACAATGGGAAATTATAGCTCTCAGAGAATATCATTCTCAGTTCAAGAAAGCCATGAAGGAGAAAGAGAAACGGCATGACAAGGAACTGGAAATAGTGCTCAAGAAAGTAAATTGTCATACATATCAATTTCATCTTCTGGGAAAATAAAAGAAAGGCTTTCGAGCAACAATTCAAGGTCAGAATGAAGCCATCCCTTCATAAGGCTCACAGACATCATGCAAAGTAGAGAAACCCCAACAACAACCACGCACAGTTAGTAACCAGGATGGCTCTCAATCTCTTGTGGACATGGAATTAAAGCTTCATTAGCCAGGTTCAAGAAATGTGTACCTATTATTTTTCTCTGATCATTGGATAGAATCCAATTTAAGCAAGGAGACTCTATTTATGTAAATGTTTTTGGAAACTTTAATGCTCTAAGGAAGTACATTCTATCTCTTTTTTATTGAACAGTCCTGAACTCATGAAAGTTGTAATATCTGGCTAGTTTTAACACTGCTATATCCATCTTTTTATATATAATATAATTATCCATTCTTGTTAAAAAAAGATATTATTGTCAAATTATAAGTTTCTACATGTAAAATTGAACATAGTATATCACTATTTGCTCAAATGATCCTAATCCTCTATTTGGCATTGAGTTTATTCATGAATGTACCACATTTTTGTTAGGAATAACAATGATTTGGCATGGTCATGGTTAGTTATAGTAATGCAATGGTCACTTTATAGTTTATTTGTGTGGTCAATGTGTATATAAGTGCTATGTAGATTAATAAGTCATAAATAATAGATTCTACATGATATTGATATTCAATGTAGAGGAATCAATAATATGAGGTATTATAAGATGTAAGAAGCGTAAGATAACCAGTCATATGTAAAAGGTGTAATGCGTATGTCTAATGTATGAAAACTTGGCATGGAGGAATTACAACAAAGTTAGCAAATGAGTGAAGAGCTCAAAGACTCATGAACTATATACATGTTTTTATTCATGAGACCATGTGTGTAAAAATCAATTTAATGGAATAATGTATTTAGGTTTCTCTTGTGTATCTCCTCCTCCATGTTATGTTGTAATATGAAAACTATCACACCAATATGTGGTATTAGAGTCACATGAGCTTGCAGTTAGCATTAGAGCATGAGATATGGAGTTGTATGAATCATGGAAGAGAAACCCATGGTATTCCAAGATTGGAGGCTAAGAGAATGTTTCCACCCTTGATTTGTGAGAGAAATTATTTATATTATTGATGCATGATAGATTAGTTATTAGATTGATGGAGAGAGCTATGCATGGTTATGTGTTTTTCAAAGTGTTTTTTTCTATGTTCAAGCTCTACTTTGTCAGTTTTGGTTGACAGTTATGGGAGACATGGATGGTTGTGTGTCTCAATATCTAAGTGTGTGAATGACAACTAGGAGTTATGATAACAAGTGAAGGGTACATGGATCGTTACGTAAGTGTATTACTGATAATAAGTAAAGAAGATGAAATAAGTGGGACTGTATTAGTGGCATTTTTTTTAATGCTAAAACAATGATTAGTGGACTTGGTGTTAGGTTTGTTGGAAAAATTCATGAAAACAAAAATTCTCGGCAATTCTAGCCTAGTGGTGGTGGAGAAACAAGGCAAGTATGTTTTATTTTATGTATATTGGTATATGTGTATTACATACACAAATATGTGGGTAGTAGAGGATTTGATGTAAGTTAGGGTAGCGATGACAAGTTTTTTATCCAAGAAAAATTATCCCTTTTTTCTTATTTCATTTTGTCTACCAAAGGAGCATATTCTAGTTTACATGGTGAATTTATAGCAACCTCGAGAGGATGATTTGAAACATGACTCTCCTTTGGGGAATAAATTTTAATTTAATTTAGAAATTGAGGTTATCCATTGATGGTAGTTATTCATAGACCTCACTCATGGAGTTTTCCACATGATGAAGTGGATAGAGGGATTCTCTGCATTTTTTTTATTTCATAGGAATATTCCTTGTGAAATATTTTAGTAACATGCTTAAGCTCATACTAAAGTCTAATTTTATTCATGGGAGGCTAGATGGTGATGACAACAATAATATTGATGAACATAAGAGGAATTAAGAGGGAATACTTTAATGTTTTATATTTCATGATGTTTCATCAAATTAAGTTGAAAAATAATGCATTTTGAATTAATTCCTTAATTTCTACCCCTTGGTTATGTGGATTTAGAAAAATCTCGAGAATTTTACCTTTAAAATTTGTAATTAACACCTCCCATTCAATGTAAAGCCCAAAATTATCATTGACATTGAGAATAAAAGATATGTCATTTACTATGTCTGGCCTACTTATGTTGACACGATGGTCTGTTCTTTTTCAAAAGGCTAAATGTACACACTCTTGGGGGAATTGAACTCGGGGTGGGGGGAATAATAGAGAAAACATGGAGAATATAACTATCTCCTCTTGACCAACCTATTAAGCCCACATTACTTAGGTCATATTGATTTAAAGGGATACATAAAAAGAGCTTATGTTATTATTTGTAAGTATCTCATTTTTAGAAGTACTGATGATTATTGTATCCATAACATGTTCATATAAAGACAAAATCATATGGTGTCAGTTGTTGTTGCATTGGTTAGAGGATTTAGAAGGATTCCCAATGACTAGATACATGCCATTTTTTATGATAGATTAGGGATGTGATTTCTATCTAAAATCAAAGTATAGAAGTTAGAATTAGTTTCCAGGTCCACTTGTATTATTTCTCCCAAAATGATAATTATTGTTTGTGAAGACATGTTGGATAAATAAACATTTTTTTTTTATAAACTTTTTCTTTGACTATTAATATAAGGATATTTACATTTATTTTAAATAAAAAATTTAGGACACAAATGAAATCACCACAAGAACTAGAAAAAATTCAAATCAAGATGGCTAATTACCAAGATTACCATAAGTTTTAAATGTTGGTAGACAAAGTAATAACAAAAAATAAGAATAAGTCCATCAAACACCAACTTAAGTCCCTAGGCCTAAGCATAAACATATAAACATCAAGTTTTAGTAGATATGATATCTTCTTTGGGCGGTGGATCATCATGGTGTTTGGGGGTGTTGGCAGCAGGCCGAGGCGGAAAAGAAAGACGACTTTGGGAAAGAAATCATGCAGAAGGAAAGGGGCGGCTGGAAGGAAGCACAACACACGCACATGCAAGGAAGGTAACAAATAGAAGAAATAACAGCACACACGCATGGGAGGAAGACCTAACGACAATAGGGTTAGGGTTTTGGTAATGCATTGTAATGGTTGAAGAGCCCGAAATGTATAAATATCAATACTTAGGTATCATAGGGGGTAGGTTCTTGCATTGTTCAGTTGGAATGATATCGGTAGATGATCAATATTGTTGGTTTTTGCATTTTTCGGTTGGATTAATATTGGTAGATGATCAGTATTGTTGCTAATATAATAATATGCATGAGTCGATGCAATAGGTAATGTTTTGCTGTATGATATTTTTTGTATAAGTTGTTGAGCTAGAGGAGAAAAATGAGGGTAGATATTAAGGGTTAGATCACAGACTGTGGATCCTGGTGCGATCTAGTTCGCCTCATATAGATCTTACCCGACTGAGAAGGGTTGTAAGCGCACGACACTGGATATGCAAAACCATCATACTAAAGAGCCAAGAGCCAAATCTTTGTGGGTGTAGCCCAGGAGGGGGTGAACCACGATAATATATGTGTTGTGTGATGAACGAATGTATATCTTTCCTGTCTTCAACAATTATTATTATGTTTAATGAATGAGTTATTATATTTCTTGTTTAAATGTTGTTGTGATGTCAAGGGAATAAGCTATGAGATTTACTGCATAGTCATGGATAACAGTAGGTTACAATCACACGTTAGAATAAATGGTTCATAATATAGACCCCATATCTTGCGCTCAATCCTAGGCTGTAAACACATGAGTCTTATAGCCACCCATTAAAGCTATCTCGGGTGAGACTGCGAAGTGCATTCTATGTGTTGCGTTTCCTTCTGATTCACCAGGAGGGCCAATAGTTTTAGAGGCTTTGTTGGAAACCCGAAATACATGAACCCTGGGTCAATACAATCTTAGACACTATAAAGGAATAGCGATAACCAACATAGGTTTATCTCCCAACTCGTACTAGTAAGATCATGGTAAGATCAAGATCAATGATGATAAAACCCCAACCATTATTGTCCAAATCAGATGGCTTTTTTGTCTAAAAAATATCAAGATATAGAGTTG
>JASDQU010946876.1:16139-35971 GCA_032191745.1 Picea mariana
AAACGACCTCTTGTTTTCCCCGCACCCCAGAACTCCACGGATGTTGGACTGGACGAAAAAAATTATTAGAAAAAAGGGAGTCAAAGGACAGTGTCTTCATGTCGGTGTCATGGACAACTGTAAGATTTCATCCAATGGCCATTGGCCAACATCATACTTTGTTTTTTCTAAACTGATAACGATTGGAAATCTAATAATAATAAATAAATAATGATTTCGTTATAATATGAATTCCCCCCATTTCATGCATTGCTCATGATTTAGACAGATCACAGAATAGAAAATGTGGAACAACTCATTATGGTTAAAGCACCACCTTACCACGTGGTCCACGTGAATCTAATTTAAGTTCAATGATTTATTTTTTTATTTTTTATTAAAATAATTAAAAAAAAATTCAATATATATTGGTTTATTTAAAATTTAAATATATTATTTTAATTTAAAGATTAAATTTATAAACAATAATTATGACTTTATTATTTTATTAATATTATTATTTTTTATTATTATATATTTATTTATATCTTTATTAATAAAATAATTAATTTATTAAACATTTTAGTATTTTGGTTGAGTCTCCATATCTGCATGTAAAAGATTATGACCTCCATTTCCTCTTCAACTTTATTAGTATCTTCTCTATCCTATTTTGTTTTAGGATCTATCCATATAAAATCACCATATACATAACTTTTGCATTGAGATAATTATTAATGACATGGATGTCTCACCAATTATTTCCATTTTTTATTTAATATTTTTAGCAATAATTGGGTTAATTATATTGATTAAAATCATAATAAGGGTTGCAAGAGTTGTTACATTATTGTGGTATTTTTTAAAGTTTTGAACTAACTATTTTATAATCTATAAATAATTATATTATAAGACTTAAATATAAATTATTATTTTTTTTATACAAAATTATCTAGTGTTTTTTAATACTAGCATAGTTGCTAACTCGCAGCTGGTGAACATTGAAAGGTTTACAACTAAGGAAATTTGAGGTAGAGGAAACGCGCGGACAGTTGATTAAATCCGTGATAACATGGAAATGTGGCTTGTCTAATACATGTAATTTCCAAGAATGAAGTTGAAGGAGTGCCTGCTAAACGTGGTAATTTCAAAGGTTAATTATTTAAACGTGGCAATCATATGATGTTACAGTAATTTCTTAATATGATTAGGTAAATGTTAAAAAGTAAACAGGTTAACTGATGCATTCATAAATGCAAGGAAGTTATCAACAATAAATCTGACTCATTGATTTTGGAGGACGACTAAGAATATACCGACATCTTCAATGTGTAGCCATCAGATTATAATTTAAGATTAAAAGATCATTAATTGTGCCCATCTCCAATAGGTATACGCCTTTCGGCGTAATTATAGATCTATAATATATGTCTAATATTCTAATTATTCTAAAAAATATGAAAAATTAACATAGAGAAAAACGATTAGCAACATCCTTCAAACCTAGGCTTGCTAGTTCAATTTCTCGGTTCATAGTTATCATCTCTTTGTCAAGTTGATTCATACTTTCTTCTCCCTTGAACTCTCTCGTGGATGAGTTGGCTATCATCGTTTGAGTAGAAGTTATAGATTGAGCACCCTTGTGCAAATTTAGAGCCAAATTATGAAAGAGACTACACTCAACTTACACTACTACTAATTACTTATTCAAATCCAACAAATACCAATCATTTTTGCTACTTGTGTAGTAATATAGCATTCCAATTCATGAACTTTTGAGACAAGATTGAGTATTGATGACCTGTTGCAATGCACATGCTCTTGATGGATTCTAAGGGCACAATGGATTTCTTGAAGCTATCTGGAATCCATTTGATAACTTGTATAAAAAAATTCTTGAGCAAAGGGAATGTGTTGTACCCTACCTATTCTAGGAACTCAAATACTATCAAAGTCAAAGAGCCACTATCTAGTTTGTCTCTCATATTCCATAGTCGATGTAGGCCTAGAATCTTCTATGGATATAAAACTTAGGAATTTGTATGGGGGATGATTCTCTTGGGAGATCCGTGCTACCAAGAAAAACTTGAAACTACACATGAAAAGAAAGAAATTTGATTACCTAGATAGGAGACTTAGCAATCCACCTGAGCCAACCTGACATAATTACCATTATCCCACAATGAGTTGAAGGAACATGCACCATCAAAATACAATTAAGCAAGGTTGATGCTTGAAACATGCAACTAATAGACTCTTGCCTCTTCAAAATGCAAATCATGTGGTTAATGGGATCTATAATGTGCACCATGTGACAGTGTATGGATTTGATGTAGCTTTCCATGTGATTTTCCATGTGATGCTTTAAGCCCATTAAACATCTCATATTAGTAATAAATAAATTAGGTTATAGATGGCTAGTTTAGTGTGTCATTAACCACTAATTCCTCAATTTTTAAACTTCAAAAATAGTTTTACCATCGGTCTGCTTCTTGGTTGTTTTCATGCAAGGAATGGTAGAAATTGACGGAGGTGAAGGAAATCACTTCTTTCTTTTTATGATCCATAATTGAAGATATGGGGTAGTCTCTTGGCTCTAAGTATTGTACCATCTGATTTATATTGGTTTTGGAATCTCCTATCAATATAATTAATTGCACAATAATTCCTTTGGCCACTTTGAGTCCTTGTTACAAAGCATAAGCTTCTACCATATTGTTGGTAATAATCCCAAGATCCATCATGATCCCCTCCAAGATCCCCCTTGCACTTACCACCCCACCAATCACATGCATTTTATTATCAATATTCACATGTGAAAAGTTATGAGCTCGAATCACACCTCAAATTCCCCTTGAGAACCATTTTGCATTGTACATGGACATGACACATTACTCTGATGTAAAATCTCCATAGCTCCTATTTTATTTCTGCAATTTAGGATCTATCCACATGTGAAAAGTTGTAAGCTCCAATTTATTAGCAATTTTGGCACAAGGTCAGTCAACAACATGACTCAAAATCATTACAACAATATACTCATTATGAACTCAACATGTCACTTGCAGGAATTGAACTAGGATGGGAAGGATAACAATCATTCCTCCCAACCACCCAAGCTAAACCCAATTGACATGTCCTAAACAACCTTGTATTTATATTAAAATATATTTATTATTCTAAATAACGTATATTTAGTTGTGTAGATCATTAAAATTGATTATCAAAAGATTATAGTATATATTATATTATTATATGAATAACATGATTAATAAAGAATTTAAGTTTTGTACCATTCCATTGATATTTGATTTTCTTATACTTCAACAGTTTCTTTCAATTCTTGATTTTCTTATTCTTCAATATGGTATCAAATGGTGATCTGTCACATAGCCATTCAAATGGATGTAATGCTTACTGAATGAAGAGTATTACAACCTTATGCATAATTGGTGAACATTTCAGATATAGAATTTGTATTACTTCCTTGTGAAATCTATTGATGGCGGATTAGCTCCAAGTGTGGCTTACTAGTGTGTGAACAAATAAAGGTTGTGTTGAGCATGAAAGACCMTTTCATTCAATGCAAAGGTCAATTAGTTTTGTGGGGCCATTGTAATAAAAGCTTGGCCATAACTCATGTGTTTTTAAGGCATCTATTTGAATTAATGGTTCAKAGGTTTCCTACTCCTTTGACCACTATCTCCCACATTTGAGAGATTTTTAAATTTAATATTCTTTATAATGGTAGTAAGAATACGTAAGCAACGTAACTTGAGGTATCTTTATGCATGGTAAGAAACATCAAAGTGCTCGTTTATATTTTAATATAAACTTGAATTTGGGTCTTAYGAACACTTTACATTTGGAAATCAAGTTCAAATGTTTCTATAAGAATCAAGTTCAAAACTTGAATTTGACTCTTAAAAAGACTTTCCATGTGGAAATCTAGATACTTGAATTTGGGTTTTATGAATACTTTACATGTGGAAATCAAGTAAGATTCCAAATGTGGAAATCTAGATACTTAAATTTGGGTTTTATGAATACTTTATATGTGGAAATTAAGTAAGATTTCAAATGTGGAAAATAAGTCAGATTTCAAATGTGGAAATCAAGATATTTTATGGATACAAGTACACGAAAGAAACCAGTTGCTCTTAAGAAAAAATTTGCTCTTTCACATTATAAGATCATATGCAATGTTTATTTTGTAAATTATGTGTATGTATTTTGTCTCAACTCTTTGATTGCAATTCTAAATTTTGATTATTTCATTGAGTTTGCAGTGGAGTTATAAGAAGATCTTATGAAGTATTGAAGGTTCAAGAGTTTTTCATTTTTGTTACACTTTGAAAGCGTATTGAATTAATTTGAGGATTTGTAAACTATCATGGATATTCCACTTGATAGTTCGTGACAACATATCTAACAAAATATTGAAATCTTTATTGTCAAGGTTAATTTCCTTTAGATCTCAGATTCCTTAATTAAGGGTTTTTCGCTTAAAAATGTATTAAATAGATTAAATGAAAAAAAGAAGAACGGAAATAAATACTCACTCACCACCCACAAATAAACACAAGATATAACATGGGAAACCAATACAGGATAAAACTCAACTACAAGGTGAGCCTAGGCTACTCTCTTTTCTAATTCAAATGAAAGTACAAAGAAAGAGGCACTCTCAGTGGACTTTCCTTTGACACTGTGGCCTGTAAGGCTACTACAAAATCTATCCTCCTTTTTGATGCTCTCAAAATACTACTCCTAGGTTCTCTTCTCAATTATGGAACAAATACAATGCTAAATAATGGAACCCCTTCTCTGTCTAACGACCCAGTATTTAAGATAGCCCGATAGCCAACTAGGGGCAACGTTTTGACATCCTGAACCCTCAATTAGTGATAAGGTTTGGACCTTATAGAATATTCTCAAAAGTACACACGTGGCTAGCCCCATCTAATAGGTTTCCAATCTAACATCCCTAGCCACCCATGTTGGGCCATGCTACTCCATACATCACTATGATATTGCTATGATACCACCTTGTTACATCCCCAACCACCCCAGGATGGATCTCGTCACCCAACCTCAACTTGTATAGCTCTAAGTCAACCAAACTGTAACATCCCCAGCATACCACTAAGAAATGTTAGTCTGAAATTTCATTATGTCAGTACTACGTTAAACACAATCCATGCAGTTTCTTTTAAGGTAATATGCTCATCCCAATATTGAGTCGCGCCACACAACTTATAACATCAGAAGAAACATTTTCTTTTGAGTACAACTTTAAGTAGTGCAAGTAACTCCAAACTGTGTGCACCAACGTACTGATCACACAACACATCCACATGCACATTCATCTAGGCGTCATGCACCAATTCTGATTTCACGATGTGCGGAATCTATTTCCTTAAATGCACACACAAATTCCAGCCTCTTGATGCACACGGGCTACAATCCTGCGCACCCAGCCACTCAATTCTCTTCTTGAAGACTCATAGTCAAAATCACAAGTTTAACTTAACGAGCGAAGATACCATCAACTAACATACTCATGCACAACTACAAATATAGTCTATAAACATTATGTATACATGTATAAGCAAGATTAAATAGAATAACAAAAAATACTTATATGCAACAACATACGAGAATTAACCCATGTCAAACATAGACAAACAAGCACACAGTAAACAAGACAACTACATAAGAAAAATTATATTTTATGAAAGTCACCAACTGCAGCCATGACTCAGACATTCCTCCCAGCCATAGATGTTGTTTTTCATAATATTTCAGCAACAGGTGACCCTCAATATGGGGCTCAAACTCCACTAGGTCAAAATACTTCTAGTGACACACTAAGGTATAACTCTCAATAGAATTTCTCAGTCCTAGGTGCCCGTTGTTGCAACTAGCCCACAGTCCCTCATTCCCCATGCACCCGTCACACCCAAGGAAGTGTGCCCCTTCTCTACTCAACAGTCCTTCGGTTGCCCCACTTCCCTTCCCAGGGTTACCAACAGCAGGATGGACATGAAGTCTTTGAGCCGTCTGACTAATGCTCAGTGCACCAGGGAACAACTCTCAGCAATAATATCACTTGGAGAGTATGTTCACAGGTCTGAAAACCACTTCACAATATCTTGTCTCAACAATAATATCACCTAGAGAGACTGCTCATAGTTTGTCAACCCATCTCCTCGACAGTAACTCGGATTACATCCCACAACTCCTTACAAGATTCTTTGTGCAGATAAGGTAATAATTGGATTTTCCATACATTTTGACCCCCCTTCTACTCATGAGATATTGAAACATGAATAATAATGAAATAATTCCATCCTCCCAAAAAATAAACGAAGGCCGGAAATATATATTGCATTCTTTCCACTTGACACTTGTCAGCTTCAAAAGTAGTTTTAATCCACTTGGTAACACGTTCCCTACCCTCAGGAACTTAGGATAAAAATATATCCATAACATTACACTTTACACTCTTCGAAAATATTATTATAATATTCCCCCCTTTTCCCTTTTTCGGTGGAGTTTCCCCCCCATCTCTTTTCTTATGAGTCAGTTTGCACGTAGCAATGTAATACTCGATTAATAATAATGATTATAATTATATGGATAGGCACATTGGCCTATCTGCATCCAGGCTCATCAACCTCATAATCACACAGGCTCTTTGGCCTCCATACATATCCATTCAATTCCACGCACTAACCCAAGTGTGCGCAACATAGTGCAATGTCCACACTTACCTAGGTTCGCACAACACATAAAATGTGTGTACCCTGTCTTGATAACACCTCTTCACACACTACTCATATTTGCACAATACCAAAACTTAATGCTAATGACTCACCAACCTAAATGTTCATACATTTACATTTGGTACCAATCTGCTTACCAACCTATATGTACAATTATCAAGGATTTCGGATCAAGTACATTACAATCCCCTCCCCCTTAATTATGCACTATCCTCAATGCATCTTATACACATGTACATACAAAATTTCAAAAATATTCAAAAAGATGAGGATACTCTGCTCACATAGCATCCTCRCACTCCCAGGTCTCATTCTTAGGACCGTACCAGGTCCATTGAACCTTTACGAGCTCCATGGCTCGATTCTTTAGCTACTTGATTTTTAAATCCAATATGCAAATTGGTTTCACTTTAAATCTKCCTTTTGGCTCCACCTGAATCACATTCCAATTAAGGACATGATTATCATCAGGCACATACTTCTTAAGCAATGACACATGGAAAATGAATGCACAAAGACACAAGAAAATCAAGCATATAAGTGACAGGACCAATCCTTTCAAGGATTTCAAATGTTCCTCGATAGTGCGCTACTAACTTAGAACACTTTCCCAACTTCAGGGAACTGCGCCTAGCCTTTACTTTCAGAAACACATGATCACCCAATTTAAAATCTCTATGGGTTCTTCCTTTATCTACACAACTTTTTTGTCTGTCTTGGGAAACCTTTATATTTTGTCTTATCTTTACCATTTTCTCCTCCATTTCCTGGAGCAAATCTGGCCCAACTACTACGCGGTCTATTGGATTGTCCCAACTCACTAACATGTTGCACTTTCTACCATAAAGTGCTTCAAACGAGCTCATCTTTAAATATGTTTGATACCCATTGTTGTAAGTAAACTCTCCCAAATGAAGGTAATATTCCCATTTTTATGGATTATCCATCACATACATCATCAACATGTCTTCAATCACCCAATTTACCCTCTCAATTTGACCATCAAACTTAGGGTGATATGATGTGTTGAAATTCAATTTTTTTCCAAATCCTTTGAATAACCCTTTCCAAAAGTTCAAGGTGAACTTGGAATATTTGTCAGACACTATTGTCTTAGTTAAACCATGCAACTTAGAAACTTTGTGCTTGTATATCTTAGCAATGTCGGCTTCTTTTTGCATTGACTTCATTGGGATAAAATGGGCAACTTTAGTAAGATTTTTCACCACCACTATAATAGAATCATGTTTCTTAGTAGTCCTAGAAAACTTAGTTATGAAATGCATGGTCACAACTTCCCACTTCCACTCAGGAATGGGAAAGGGTTGTATCAAACCAGCTAGATGTATGTGCTCCTCCTTGACCTTATGACATTCAATACATCTCACAATAAAATCCAAAACTTATTTTTTCATACCTAGCCAAAAGTATTGCTTCTTGACCGTGACAATCGTCTTCTTATAACTTGGATGTCTAGCAGAAAGAACCTTATTCTATCTCCCACAATAGCAGGCTCTTCAACTCTTTATCATTCGGTACATAGAATCTGTGGCTATACATAAGGATCCCATCCTCTCTCAACTCATAGCCTTAAAACTTTTTTTGCGACATACCTTATTGTAAATTCACACTTATATCCATATATCGCAAATGTGATTTGGAAACTTCCAAAATTATATCGCACAAATTGGTCTGATACCTATTAATGGTTGCAATAGGCATCTCATGCATCCTCCGACTGAGTGCGTCAACCACCTTGTTTTCTTTTCCTATGACATGATTTATATTGAAGTCGTATTCACTAAGGAACTCTAACCACCTTCTTTTTCTGGGATTCAAACTTGGTTGTCCAAACAAATACTTCATACCACAATGGTTTGTTCTCAACTCAAATATTTAGCCATAATATAATGTCGCCACATATTCAAAGCATGCACTATGGCTGCCAATTCCAAGTCATGTGTAGTATAGATCCTTTCATGCTCATTCAACTTCCTTGATTCGTAGCATACCACAAGTCCATTCTGACTCAGAACTCCGCCAAGTCCTTCCTTGCATGCATCTATGTACACAACGAAGTTTGTTTCTATATCATCAATCCTAAAAATTTCCACACTTGTTAGCAAACTCTTCAAGTGCTAGAAAGTCATTGTGTAATCCAGAGACCATACAAATCCCACACCTTTCTTTTGCAAGGACGTAATTAGATGTGCAATCTGTGAGAAACCTTCAATAAACATTTTGTAGTACCCTTCTAGTCCCATAAAGGATCTCACTTATGCAACATTTCTTGGATTCGTCCATTCTTCAATATATTTTATCTTTGTTGGGTGCACAACTATTCCTTCCCATGAAAGGACATGACCCAAATAATGAATCTTCCTCTGAAAAAATGAACACTTGCTCAGCTTTGCATAAAGCTAATGCTCCCTCAGTACCTACAATACCATCCTCAAGTGTTGGTCATGCTCTTCCTCATACTTTGAGTAAATAAGAATGTTATCCAAAAATACGATGACAAACTTATCCAAGTATTCTCTAAGAAACTCCATTCATTAAACAAATGAATACAATTGTTGCATTCGACAACCCACAAGGAACCACTATGAACTCGTAATGACGATACCTTGTTTTGAAGGAAGTTTTGTTGATGTATTCTTCCTTAATCCTCACTTGATAATATCCATATCTAAGATCTATCTCAGAAAATATCCTTGCGCCCATTAGTTGATCAAACAAATCGTATATCTTTGGCAAATGATACTTGTTCTTCATTGTTACCTTGTTCAACTGTTTGAAATCGATACAAAGTCTCAGTGTACCATCATTCTTCTTCACGAACAAAATCAGTGCACCCAAGGTGACACACTTGGGAGTATATATCCCTTCTTCATAAGTTATTCAAGTTGCCTTTGCAATTCCTTCAACTCTGGCGTACACATCCTATAAGGAGTCTTGGATACAGGTGTTGCTCCCAACACCAAATTTATAGAGAAGTCAATATCTCGTTTTGGAGGCAATCCCAGTATCTCTTTAAATACATCCTCAAACTATTTCAGTACTGTGTATTCTTCCACACTTGGCACTTTATCCTTAGGTGCCTCTTCCACGTGCGTTTCAAATACTTGACACCTTTTTCTAAAACTTTTCTTCAACTACAACACTAAAACTTCTCTGATAGTCATAGCTCTTGGAATTCCTTGAACTGATCTCAAATTTCCTTCCTCGTCCAAACAAGTGAATTCCTTATTGTAACAATCCATGATAACATGGTACTCATCCATCCAATTCATACCAATGAGGAAATCATACGAGCCCAAAGGTATACTATTCAACTCATCTCTAATGTGCAGTCCATTCATTTCCACTAGACATGTCTTAACCATCTCATTAATTTTCCTCTTTTCTCTTGTCGCTAATTGCACCAACCAAGATTTTCCAAGCTTGCTTCTTAGAAAATGGAATTTTTCCACCATCTTAGGATCTATATAACTATGACTAGCTCTTGAGTCAACTAAAATAGAAATGGGTTAGTCATTAATATTACCTTCCACCTCGATCATGTGCAACTGAAACTCAACCTTATTTCTATCCAACACATCATAAATTCTTGGCACATTTATACCCATGTCCTCCATTGTCACAACTTTTTGAACATTGTGCACAATCCTTGCTTTATCACCTCTTTGATGGAAATATTTGTGCATATTATTTCCACCACAACCCCAACACTGCATAGGTTGTTGCCATGACTTTTTTTCTATTGTTTCCAAAATCTTGGGATTCTGGAGAGTCGTCTTTCCTTGTGAAATGTTTCTGAAAAACATTGGCTTATCCCCTTTGTTGCTCATAAAGACACCTAACAATCCTTATGGTGTCTTCCAACATTTTTGGGTCATCATACTGTATCTTATCACTGAATCATGAGGGTATCCCACTCAGATACCTCTAAATATTCACTTATTCAGACTTGATAAAAGGAACATATTTCAACAACTCTAAAAATTTCCTTTTGTACTCATCAATCGTCATGCTCCCCAACTTGAGTTTGAAGAACTCCTTCATTTTCCTATCATAGTATTGTTCGGTTAATTATTTCTCTTTGAAATACCTCTTGAAATCCATCCAAGTCACTATCTTCTAATCATTGTGTTGCACTTGTACATACTAATCCCACCACATTGATGCTTTCCCCTTGAGATGATAAATAACAATTCTCCCTTATTCTTGCGCAGAATAATTATGAAGCTGGAAATACTTTCCCATACCCAACAACCAAGTCTCTGCATCTTCATCCTTTTTGTGCTCACCATCAAAGGTAGGAGGCTTGATCCTATTCATTTCCCCTTGTAGCTCATCAACCCTAGTCCTTCTTTTATGATTTCTGACAGGAGATGGACTCAAATTACTACGTGCTTTCTTGAAATAATGCTTACCAACACTTCTTTCTTCTCTTATTTTCTCATCATGAGACCTACGACTTATTGATCTACTTGACTTTGTCTCCTTATCCATCTTCTTTTCTATTATGTATAGACTCTACATCAATTTGACATTGAAGTCATATTATTGTACCTTGGCTCTCATAAGCATTTCATTATCATCCTTATAGCTCCGGACATCTTTCTGCAGTACTCTTATAGTTTCTACCAAGTTCATGCACTCCCCCTTGTATTTTGTACCATCAACACCCAAATTGACATACAGATCTCCAAATTCATCAGCATGATTATAATTCACTTATGCATATTCCATGATTTTAACCTTATGCACTGACTCTATCCTTCTCTTATCACTGATAATTTAGTAAAAGGTGTAGGAAATTAAGATTTGTTAGATGATTTCATGCAACAACTACATGAAAATATTACACCATTTTTCCAGAATCCTTCCCTCAGATTTCTTGGATGATTTTAACATTCCAATTTCTAGTGTGCACACCCACGCATCATTGTCTTTGATCACATCACCATTTTATATCATGCACCAATGATTTTCCGAGCAAAAAAAACTCTGCACTATGTGGCACCAATTCTTAGCGCACGCATCTATTCATGTTAGTCTTTGGCCCATACAAGTTGTGTGTTGAACCAATAGCTTTGATAGCACCTTGTAACATCCGCATCCACCCAGGTTGGGCCATGCTACTCCAATATTGATCTAATACCACCTTGTAACATACCCAACCACCCAGGTTGGGCCATGCTACTCCATACATCATTATGATATTGTCTGATACCACCTTGTAACTTCCCCAGCCACGCCAAGCTAGATTACATCACCCAAACTCAACTTCTATAGCTCTAAGTTAACCAAACTGTAACATCCCCAACATACCAATAAGCAATGTTACTCTAAATTTTCACTGCACAAGTACTACTTTAAACACAATACATTCAATATCTCTTAAGGTAACGCACTCAACCCAATCTTGAGTCATGCCACACAACTTATAACAACAGAAGTACCATTCTCTTTTTAGTACAACTTTAAGCAACGGAAGTAACTCCAAACTATGCACACCAACATAGTGATCACACATCACATCCACGTGCACATCAATCTAGGCATCATGCGCCAATTCTAATTTCACTGTGCGCGAAATCTATTTCCTTAAATGCACACATGAATTCTAGCCTCTTGATGCACACAAGCTACAATCCTATGCACCCGACCACTCAATTCTCTTCTTGAAGACTCATAGTCAAAATCACAAGTTTAACTTAACAAGAAGAGCTACCATCAATTGACATACTCATGGAAATCTACAAATATAGGCTATAAACAATATATTTACATGTATAAGCAACATTAAACAAAATAAAAATAAATACTTATATGTAACAATATACAAGAATTAACCCATGTTAAATATAGACAAAGAAGCACATGGTAAACAAGAAAAGTACATAAGAACACTTATCTTTTATGAAAGTCACCAACTACGACCTTGACTCGGATGTTCCTCCCATACATAGATGTTGTTTCTCATAATCTTTCAGCAACAAGTCACCCCCGAGCCTGGGCTTAAAATCCCCAAAGGAAAAATACTTCTAGTGAAACACTAAGGTCTGACTCTCAACAGAATTGTTCAGTCCTAGGTTCTCGCTCCTACAACTATCCCACATTCTCGCATTCCACATGTACCTATCACACCCAATGAAGTGTGCCACTTCTCTGCTCAACAGTCCTTTGGCTATCCCACTTCCCTTGCCAGGGTTACCAACAACAGGATGGATAGGAAGTCTCCAAGCCTTGTGAYTGATTCTCAACACACCAGGGAACAAATCTCAGCAACACTCTCACTTGGAGAGTATTCTCACGGGTCTGAAAACCAATTCACAACACCCAATATCTCACCTAGAGAAACTTCTCACGGTCTGTCRTCTCCTCAACAGTAACTCAAATTACATCCCACAACTCCTTACAAGCTTYTTTGTGCAAATAAGGTAATAATCATATTTTCCATACATTTCGCCCCCCCTTCTACTCACGAGAGCCTGAAACATGAATAATAATGCACTTATTCCATCCTCCCCTAAAATATACTAAGGCCAACAATATATATTGCATGCCTTCTAATTGACACTTGTCACCTTMAAAAGTATCTTTAAACCACTTGGTAACTCGTTCCCTACCCTMGGGAAATTAGGATAAAAACATATCCATAACATTACACTCTACATTGTTCGAAAATATTATCATCATATTCCCCCATTTTACCCTTTTTGGTGGATTTGGCCCTCCATCTCTTTTCATCTGAGTCAGTCTACACCTAGCAATGAAATATTATATTAATAATCATGATTATAATTACATGGATAGACACACTGGCCTATCTACATCCAGGCTCACTGGCCTCGTAATCACATAGGCTCTCCGACCTCCATACATATCCATTCATTCTTGCACACTAACCCAAGTGTGCGCAACATAGTGCAATGTGCGCACTTACCCAGGTGTGCGCAACACATAAAAATGTGTGCACCCTGTCTTGATAACACTTTTCCGTGCACTACTCAGACGTGTGCAATACCAAAACTTAATGCTAACATCTCACTAGCCTAAATGTTCATACATTTACATTTGGTACCAATCGATTCACAAACCTATATGTACAATTATCAAGGGTTCTGGATCAAGGACATTACATCCAATATATCCAAAGGTCCATATCACAGAGCCTTGATCTTCTTATCAAGAACATGTAGCCTTTCCTTGTTCAATTGTAACCAAAATCTCCCACTTTGAAAGGCTTCTCAGTTCTTTTTTTATCATGTCTAGCTTTGATTTTTTCCCATGACTTCCTCAATGTCTCCTATACCTACAAATGGATTTTCCTAATCTTCTCAACAAATTTTTATGTTCTCAATGCATCCAAACCTATTCAAAGAACATGTGTGTTGTTTCTTTTCCTTTGATGGTCTTTTTACAAGGTATGAGAATGAACATCTTGCTAAACCTGTCAACCACCACAAGTAGATAGTCATTTCCCTTCTTATTTTTTGGTAAACCTCCCATAAAATCCATGGAAATGATTTCCAAAGGTCAAGTGGGTATAGGTAAGGGATGGTTTAGACCTTACTTCTTGTTACTAGTCTTGTTGGAATAAAAAAGTATACATCCTCTAATATATTGTGCTACGTCTTCTTATATTTTGGGTTGGTACACATACCTTTGTAAGTTGGAAATTGTCTTCCCAACACCAAAATGTCCTACAACCTTGAATGTTTGAGTATCTCTAATAAGATGCATTCATTAACCTTTAGGGACACAGATCTTGTTGAGCTTGTAGAGTAACCCATTCTGGAAATTATAGTCATCCTTTCCATCACCTTATTCTATATGAATTTGTCCCTGTAGCTAATGAAACACCTCCTTGAAGTCCTCATCTTTTGTGTATTCCTCTATGTATGCATCCTGGGTAAAAGGATCCATGTGGATCATAGTTCCCAAAGCTATAATCTTGGATGTGGGTAGCCTTGAAAGCATGTCTATCAACATGTTTGTGGTGCCCTTATTATACTTGATGACTAGATGATTTTTTTGTAAAAACCCCATCCACTTGTAATGTTTGGTTTGTTGTATCTTAATCTGGGCCTACAAATATTGTAGTGAATGGTGATCTATGTGGATGATGTTATCCTTTCCCATTAGATAGTGCTTCCACTTCTTGACATCTTGAATGAGGGCATAGAGTTCCTTTTCATAGGTGGGGTAGTTGAGAACTACCCCATGAAATATTTCATAATGATAGCATACATGCATTCCTCTGTGCATCAAAACTACTCACATGGCATGCCCACTTGCATATGTCTCCTCTTCAAAAGGATTTCCCAATTTTGGTAGTGCAAGATCTGGTGCTTGAATGGTATTTCTTTTCATCTCATCAAAATCCTTTTGCAATTTCTTCCCCCACTCAAAACTCTTATCACCTAATGTTATGGTGTGGATTGGTGCAACTACCACTGAAAATGAAGTTGTAAACTTCTGAAAGTATTGTGTTGTCCCAAAATAACTAATATCTTCAATGACATTTGTAGGAACTAGAAATTTCATGATGGCATCCATATTTGTGGGATCTATCTTGAGATCCCCTCCACCGATCACATACTCCAAATACACCAAAAACTGTTGAGAAAACTCACATTTCTTGAGGTTAGCCAATAGTTGGTCAATATTTGGAGTCTCTAACACCTACATGAGATGTGATATGTGTTCCTCCTAGGTATCACTATAAACTAGTATATCATCCAAATATACAATAACAAATGAATCTAGATATGGGTGTAATAAATCGTTCATCAGTCTCATAAATGTAATTGGTTCATTACATAAACCAAATGGATTTACCAACCATTCATACAAACCTTGTCTTGTCTTGTAGGCTTCCTTCCACATTTCTTCTTCCTTGACGTGTAATTGGTGGTATCCCAATTTGAGATCCAACTTTGTGAAATGTTTTGTGTTCTGCAATTGATCTAATAGATCATTGATCCTAGGTAGAGGGAACCAATGTTTTATTGTAACCTTGTTCAGTGATATGTATTCGACACAAGTTTTTCAATTCCCATCCTTATTTCATACAATTATGATAGGTGACCCACAAAGTGAGGTTCTTGGTCAAATCACACATTGCTCCAATAACGGCTACAATTGTTTCTTCACTTAATTTGCTTCTAGAATGGATTGTCTATACAACCCAATATTCAACGATGGAGAGTCTATAAATAAATGTATTCCATGCTCCATTTCCTTATTAGGCGGTAGCCCTTTAGGTTGCTAGAAGACTCATTTGTATGCTTGTAGAAACTACTCCAACTAAAGTTTGTGTTGTTTAGTACACCCCTCTAGGGATGCCTTTACTCTTATCAACTCATCATCTCACATATTTTCTCTTAAGAAAAGTAAAAAATATTTCTTATTGGAACTAATCAACTTCTTGGCTTGGTTGGCACTTACCAGTGAGATGTTTGAATTTCCTTTGTGTGCATTGATGATGTAATACTTCTCATCCTTGATTAGTCATTATTGTTTGGCTCTCTACATGAAGATTGCATCCCTCATGTACATGTAGGGGATTCCTATAATGACTCCTAATACTACCAATTATTTTTCATTTTTTTTTTAAATTCCATTGATAATTGTATACTTATATTGATACACTTCACATATGATGGATTAAATGTTTATTTCATAATATTGTCTGATACACTTGTCTGATTTTCAGGGTGATGTCGTGGCAGGATAAGGATTCAAAGGCGTCCAAAACCATACATCACCTCTATCATCATATTGATGGCTATCTTTACATGAGTCTTCTCTTCATCACAGGTATCACAATTTACTTTACTAATAATTTTGTTACACATTTATTCATACAATATCGCTATATTTCTCATCCTTACTCTTGTAATTGGCTTCTATTATGCACAGAGAATTATGGTTCTAAGGGTTGGTGGAAACTCATGTTCCTTATGGTAAAATTCTAACTCTTTGTGTATCATGATCCATAATCATTGTAAATCTTAGAAGATAATCTAAAAACCATAGATTAGTTATTAATGATCTTTAACAATTCAAATTCAAAGGTTTATATCTGTAAGGAAATATGCATATTAACATAATCCTCCAATTTCAATATATGAATAACTTAACGGGAATATAATTAATACAAGTCTACCTATTATATTGGTTATGGAGAAAATCATTAACTGTATTTTCCATATCAATAACCTCTCCCTATTCTTAAACATTAGGGTCTTTATGCATTACAACGATTATAACCAATAACTACGATATGGAAAATACCTACTCCATCACATCGCATCAAAACTTGAGTTAACTTGAAATTCATTAATGTTAGAGTCCAAAAAGAGTTAGGTTAAAACCATGACTAAGCCAATGGGGGTCGATGTAGTTGGAACCATTTATTGTTAATGTCATTCCTTCACCTAACGAGCACGCCAACCTTTACTGCATATTGGAATACGAGTTATCTTCCAAACCATTATCCCTTTGTTGTTATTCGGTGGATACTAGATCTCTTTCTCCACTCTGTCAAACTTAGGGTTTCATTATTTGTATGTATCCTTTGGATTTTGTAGTATTTTATCTAACCATGGTGGTATAATTTACCATGGAAACGTTGGTGAGAACACCATGGGTTTCTAACAGTTGTATAGATTATAGTTACATTTGTTTTTTCTTTTGTTTTCTCTTTGTAGCTTTATTCTAATCTCATTTTTGTGGTTTGCATATAGGTTTACCTTGCCTTTGGAAGTGAACATTTGGTATTATAATCCAGGGGTGAATACTCTATTTATTGGAACAAATATTGGCTCCAGTTTTTAAAGAGTTTACCCTATTATTATTATTATCCATTAAAAATTACATATATAATTATATATAACTTATTTTTGACATTTTGTTCCTATGTTCAATAAATAGAATGTTTCTATTATTTCTTTGTAAACTCAGAATACATAATATTCATGGAGTTGATTGTTTGAAGTTTATATGCTAGTATTTTATATCATTTCAAAACATATTTTTGGTTAGAAACCCTACGCTTGTCATTAAGGTTTATTCCAGTTTATGATTAAGGTTTATTCCAGTTTATGATTAGAGAAATATTTTTCTTACTGTCTTGTAAATATGTATTTGAAGAAGTCATTTAGGGATAAAACAACCTATGCATAGCCTAGTTTCTTAGATAGTCACTAGTCTGCAGTATTTTTGTTGTATATAATTTATATTCTTGTATTTTTATTCAAGAATATCTTAGGGTTTCCCTAAAATCCTTCTTTAAACTATTAAAACATAAAAGATATTTAAGTGTTTTTTTTCTTTATTTTTGTAAAGATAATAGGTTGTTTACACCTGTAATAACTTACAGGTTTTTCTACAATTTCGTGTACTTCTCATTATAATAATTATAACAATGTTCTTTCCAAAATAGAAACATTTCACTGGATTTTAAGTATATACTATTTTCATTGGTTTGGTGACAAAAGAAAGCAATATTCATTTAGACATATATTTAGAAACTATGAATTTCTCAAGAATTTTATATTGTATCAAACAATGCATATTATGCATTCATTTCCTACTGCAATGTAATAAATCATAATCAGAACAGAGATAAATAATTTTAAAGAAACATGTATGAGCATGCTTCAATAATTGGAAACAAATTGAGTAGAGAATTAGTTCATTCTGACCATATACATGGACATCCAAGATTACTTGTTCTTGTCACCCCCGAGACTTAATCATTATTCCATAGGGACTGAAAACGGTATAACCTTCTCCAAAAATCTCAGAGTTTGATTCTTTTTTAGAACCATCAAACTCAATTTTCCTCTAAAGTACTCAATTGTGTCCTACCTCATAACATACTTGTATATAATAGTTTCCCTAGGTATTTTTCAATTTAGCATCATCCCTAACCCTAGGGAATCTTCTTGGCCTAACTTTATTCTATCTTGTTCCCTCACATCCCACACCTTTGGGAGTAGGGTTCCATTTGTCCCATGGACAATATTTACTCTGGTGGTTTTTATCCTTTTCACTCACCCATGGAATAATGATTTACTCTTTGTAATTGGATTCTCTAATCAATTAGTTTCTTRATTAATTAAAATAAAATAAAACAAAGAATACAAAAATATTAGTCATCAATGTTTATGATGGTATAATTCCCATAAGTACTTTCCAATACTTTCATAACATAAGCTAGAAAAAAAWTTCAAATGTTTAAATGCTTATAAATTGAGGGACATTACATCCTCTTCCCTTTGAGTTGAACACCGTCCTCGGTGTTCCAATATGAGCACATCATCTTTGGAACAATAATAGATATTTCTTTCTCATGGATTTCTCCATTTTCCAAGTGGCCTCATCAAGACTTGTAACATCTCGCTCTTGCGCACACCTGAGGCGACTTATTCCTTGAGGACACTTGTGTGCAAGTGATCCGATTCATTATATGATTGACTGTTTCGCTTATGGATTATGATGATGCTATGGATGTGATGATATGTTATTTGATTATATATGTATCGACAGGTGCTATTGACTGGTTTTCCTGAGTGTGCAGGACTTTGGACCGATTGAGGATGTTGATGGCATCGATGTACCTCTTTGGACTCTGGATCGAGTTAGGGAGTGGACTGTTATGGTTTGAGTGTTTTTGATATTGCATATGTGACATATGACTGGTATATTATGATGTTGTTTTTGGATCACTGACATGTTTCGTTGATGGATGCACGCTGATGATAGCTTGCTAACCAGACTCACATTTGGAGTAAAGGGGTCACGCACGAAAACCATAGATATTGAGGAAGAGGTGTGGCAGTAGCCCTACCACGGACTACTAGCACTCTCGCCATGGATCAAACTATAGGTTAACGATTACCTAGTTCAAGAGATCCACGATGTCGTGAGGGCATACTGTGACAGTTGCTCACGATTATTCTAAGGGGCATGCAATAAGGCAGGGTCCTTATTCCTTAGAGGCCCTTAGCCTCCCACAAGGTATCTTGAGGGAGTATTGACTCC
>JASDQU010946877.1:8321-22155 GCA_032191745.1 Picea mariana
ATATTCCTCCTTGACTTTGTCACCTCACTTTATCATTTAAATAATCTTCTTTGATTTTGTCACTTCACTTTATTATTTAAATAATCCTTCTTGACTTTGTCACTTTACTTTATCATTTAAATAATAATTTCTTCTTTGCAATATCTTTGACTTCTTTGACCTTTTGGGGCTTCAAGCCAACATATGAGGGTCTTCCAACTTCGTAAGGCCATAACTCTCAAACCGTGAGGAGTTATGTGACGTTCCACATACCACCAAAAATGACATGACATGTACTATCCATATAAAATAGTATTACCTTCAAATATATTAAAACTCATAACATTATACATGAAACAACCTTGGGTCCATTACCCAAACCTTTGTGCTACCAAAATTCGCTATCGAACTTTCTTCAAGGGTTGACATCAATGACAACCAACCTTAATCAACAGTTACCATGGAAAACAAAGATTTATATCCTTGAAAAACAAGGAAACCATCATATAACTAATGGACAATTAATACACTTATAAAAAGAATAAGTGACAAGTGATAACAAAATCACCAAAACATTACATTGCATGTTAATGCAACAATAAAATCCTTTTGTTTATTGTGAATATATTGATGTATCTACACCCATGTTAGGTACAATCATTACATCAAAGATGAGGACTGTCCTATAACATCTACACAAGGACTTGAGTTTATTTTATTTATTGAGTTTTATTAATATATTTTATATTTTTAGATATTAATATAAAATAAATTTAATTTAATATTCTTTTAACCTTAACAAATTAATTATTTTCTTCACTAACCAAATCTAATACTTACATTTGGTTATGAGGAGATTCATAAAGTTCGTGGTAGAGCAAACAATCATAAAGTCATTTAAAGCAAATTGTGTATATTAAAATTCATTATTATTAATGATTTAGTTTTCATATTTAATAATTTAAATTTAATTAAATAATTATAATTTCTAAGTAATAAATAACTTTTATAAAATTAATTATGAACAATGATTATAACGTTATCATTAAAATAAATGAAAAAATAACATTTCAGAAGAGTAATTATTCAAAATATTTTTCCACTCATTAACCAAATCCAATATTTGCATACATTTTAATGCAAAATCAACCAAATACAATACTTAGCACATTTTTTTAATATAATATTCAACTAATACTTACATACTTTTACTTATTTTTTTAATAGAAGATTCATAAAGTTGGTAATAGAGTTAAAAATTGTAAAACCACTTCATGGAAAGTGTATAGATCAAAATTTAGCATTATATTTTTTTTCCACGGAAAAAATTTGTAATTTCATTAAATTGGTACAAAATTACATTTGTAGATATATATTGGTTGTGGAGTATAGCCACATATATATATTGTCTTGATGGGATCACTTCCATAACTGACAGTTTCAACAAAATAACAGTCTTGACATTAATCCATAAACCTTCCTATCCATATTTCACATATTGTGTCACTGGTTCACAAACCATATACATTAAACAAAAACATGATTTATATATCATTTTACAAAAATAATTGTCTTGGAGTTCCAAGAAGAGAAGAAGCTCTCCTAAAGTAGACCGTCCTGAAAAGGTCTGTGATAATCAAAACTGTCCCCTGCTTCATGTTCCGTGAAAATTTAGCATTATATATTCTTTATATTTAATAATTTAAATTTAATATATTATAATAGTTGAACAATATAAATTAATCAAATCTTTGGAAAAATAAAATGCAATAATTTTAATTTTAGTAAACAATTATACTGTAGCTTTGTCTTGTATTTTTTGAATAATAAAAATTAATAAAAAAATATTATTACATAAATATTATTATTAGTGAATAATTATATCATAGTGTTAGAGAATAATTATATCATAACGTTATTATTACAATATATAAAAAAGACATAATTATTCAAATCACAATCATTTCACTCATCATATTTATGAATTTTTGTTTGTAAACATTTAATCAACATATTGTATCTTGTTGGACAACAAACAATTCATTTTGAAGAAGAGTTAAACATTATATGGCATTAATGGTTAAATTTTTTTGAAATCACACTCTAAATTAAACAATTTCATAAAACTAAAGTTAAAAATTATATAACAACTCTAAATTTAAATGAGTGATATATCTCAAATTTAATTTAAAAACAAAGAAACCATTAGCATACTCATAATACATTTTATAAACCAAATAACAACAACATCAACATGATATGAAAAACATAATATACATGGCCAATATACTTATCAATATACATGTCAAATATATCTCTAATCAAAATCAATAAACATGTCATTACAACAATCAATATACATGTCAAGTACCACTACTAGATAGGTCCACCACCAAACCCAGAGGCATTAGTGCCTCTGCTACCAAAAGGAGAGGGTATATCAGTACCCGTGTCAGATAACAATGACGAAAGTAGAGTCTGATATATATCTCCACCAAGATCATGTGGAGGAGGAGGAGGAGGATAGGTGGATGGTGTAACTAGTGGCATATGTGGAGGATGAGGATCAGTGTATGGTGTAGTTGGTGACACATGTGGAGGAGGAGGAGGATTGGTGGATGGTGCAGTTGGTGAAACATGTGGAGGAGGAGGAGGATTGGTGGATGGTGCAGTTGGTGAAACATGTGGAGGAGGAGGAGGAGGAGGAAGAGGATTGATGAAATATGGTGTAGTTCGTGACACATGTGGAGGAGGAGGATCGATGGTGTTGGAGCCGCCCTTTTTTTTTTTCTGGCCCATCACAAATTTCATTCTTAATGCTTGAAATCTAAAGATGGTTTTCATTTTTGCCTCTGAGATATCGAGATCTTTGAAACTTTGTCACGTGAGCAACGATGACTGTTATACTCTCGAAACGAGTCCTACCTTTCGCAAAAATGCTTCCTCTTTTGTTCTACTTCGGAATTTTGTAGGTCGGATGCTATAAGTCATGCAGTTCACACGTCCTGAGTCATGAAACAACGAAATCGTTTTAATTTTTCACTCAAGATAGTAGCGAGGGTAAAGTTTTCCCTAACCCATGATTAAGCGTCATCGGGGTTTCGCGCCTCGGCGTTCGCCAAACCCAAAAATTTATTGTCTTGGCCTCGATAGCCGAGAACACGAGATCCTTATTCGACTAACCCATGTCAAGGTTAAAGGCAAAAAACTAACCGTGGTAAAATATTATCTCGGCATTTCGCCACTCAACGTTGTCATTTTCGAAAGTTACACCATCTAAACCCCGACTCACGAAATCACGATGCGGTTATAGCATGATTAATTAATCACTTAATCCAAGATTATCTTCCCTTTAATTAAGTCATGTTATCGCGATCTCGCAGTTTTGCAGCTCGTCATGTAAATTTCCCAAAAACTTATCTTCGAAGCTCCGAGTCGCGATATGGCGAATACAATAATTATAAAATTAATCAAGCCCCAAATCACGATTACCTTTTATTAACCAAAATCGATCTTCGCAGTCTCGGGTGTTAGAGACTCAAAATGTTAAAATAAAATCCCCGATATAACGAGTACCGAAATATTGATTAACGTTGGTAAACCGGATTAATGAAACTAAATCAATACATATCCCGCGTTTGGATGTCTGCACGATTTACAAGGTAGCCTTAGTATTTCATACGCCACCGACGTTTTAAACTGCCAAAAATTTATGGCATTAATGAGGAAATAGGGTAAATCGACGAATATAAGATCTTATTTTTACAACAAAATTTATTTCTAAATATGATTTGACAGGATTGTTCTTAAAGGTACTGAATTTTCAAATATATATAACAATTGTGTTTCATTATAACAAATGCATTTTCAGAACTCGCAAAGCTCATCACCTCTGAGTAAACTGACTTCTGTATGTATACACAGTTCTATCACAGAAGAGCTAAAACGCAAGCTTCAGCCATGGCTCCACGAAAATCAGCTAAGGAAAATGTTGAGGTTTCGGGACAAGGCTCAGATAATGTCTCTGATACTTTTCCCCGAAGTATCAACTCGGTCCCGAATTGGTCATATGTTTCATATCTTCTGCAAGCAGAATTAGTGGATTATTCCGACGACTCAGACGACAATGAAAAAGATGATATAACCACCAAGTACAAAATAGTCGTCCAATCCGGAATGCACAGAGTAGCAGCCAGGCCGTGGTTGCTTCCATATTATGATATGGTCCGATGGGCATTGGACCATGTGGACATACCTACTAGAACTATCATGAACAAGCAGAGAGTCACCATCGTGACTTTCAAACCATGTATAAGCTGCCCACGACGTCCGACCACACATATGGTGTTGAGTTCTTGGAAGAATTCAAGGAGAAAGAATGCGAACAGTATGATAAAACCATGTCCAGTTTGATAAAGGATTGGGTTTCAAACACCGCAAAGTTCAGAGATGATACCCACGACATATATTCAATCGCTTCGTTAGAACCGCAGTACAAATATGTGGCCATGATGACATGTTGGTTATATGGGAAGGAGAACACATCACATTTTTTCCTTGCGTGGGTGCCTCTAATGTTTCGGGTCGCCGAAGGCAGTTCCTTTAACTGGGAAAAGATGCTTTCGGATAGCTTGACCAATTGGGTCACAGAGTATCGAGAGCAGAAGGAGAATGGGAAGGCGTCTTCATTCTTCATGTCTGCATACATTATGGATGCAATTTGTTCTATGACACCATTTCCATTAATGAGCTGGAGTTGGACTCCGGCCGAAGATGAACCCATACATGTATATCATGCAAAATTATGGGAAAACAAAGCGGAAAATTTTGCTTATGAAATTTTTAACTAGGTAATGGTGCCCCTGCATGTTGCCATTTTTGGTCACCCGCCACCCCGGATCTCGGACAGCATAGTGGAAAATCTGAGCAACATAGCAGACTGGTACGTAGAAGCAGAATTTTCATACCTCAGAGTTTTCGGGGCTTCTGTTCCCCCGCATGCGCTGCCATTGTTCATTCCCGACAAGCTGGCTTGTCGCGAGGTTGCTCGGCAAACGGTAATTGGTGGTGTAAGCAAATAAATTAAAGGGTACTCGAAGAAGGTATGGTCGTTGTTTCCTGTTCGATTGAATTCTTATTTTTTATTAGATTTCGGGCATGCCAAAGCCGAGGTTGCAGCCCTGGAAGACCTAAACTTGGTCTCCATCAAATACAAGAAGCACGATCTACAGAGGGTCGTGAGCAATCATTTGACAAATTGTGGGCTCAAGATATTTGAGCATGAGAATTCACCCTCGGATGACATTTTCCGAGGAGCAAGGTCCTATGAAGAGATTCTAGCCTGGATACAATCCTTGGCACCCGAGGAAAGAGCCGATGTTCTGAAGTTTGAGGAACATCGACGTAGTTGTCTTCCCGTAGTGTTGCGAGGTGAGGGCCCGAGTACATCGGAGGCGAAACAGAAGGATGTCGAAGGTTCTAAGGATGCGACCCCCGACCAAAGAAAACACCAAGACGAGGGGGAGAAAATGAAGAATCCGGAAGCAGAGAAAAAGACTCCAGACCCACCAAAGGAGCAGATTCCGAAAGCTGAAATAAAGACTCCTGACCCACCAAAGAAACAGAGTCTGGTCGCTACTCTGGGAAAATCTGCGAAGCAGATCGGGGAACCCATCACATCAGTTACCCCCTTGCAGTCAACGCAGGGAAATATCGATGCAGGATGGATATTCAACGAAGAATTGAGGCCCATAAGGGTGGAAGAACTCCATCCTAATGAGTTTTTCTTCGATAAGAAGAGAAAGGCAGTAGTAAAAAGGGAATTCTACTAGGAAGGAGAGTCAACTGCCAAGAAGTATAAGGTTATAACTGATGGAAAAGACAAGAAAAATGAGCAATTCACCACTGAGATAGCAGGGACACTAGGAGCATATGCCTCGGCAAATCAATTCTCAGTCGGGCTCTTAAAGAACCAACTTAAAAGAAAAAATCGCCCAATTAGGACTCTTGAAGCCAGACTGGCCACAGCAACAGAGACTTCTAAAGACCAGGCGAGCGTGGGAATAGAGAAGGCCATATTGGCCAATAAAAATGAGATAGAGATGCTCAAAACTAAGCTCGAGCAAGCACAGCTGGTGGTACGGGATGGTCGGATGCAAGCGAGCCAGCTGAGGGATTTGATCAAACAGCTACAGGCTAGGGTGGAGATCGCCGAGAACAGAATGATAGACATCGGAATGTTCAAATCCCAGGCGATCGAGATTCAGAGCAGAGTCTCTACGGCACAACGAAATTTGCTCGCCAAGATAGAGTCGATCCGGGAAAACTGTTTGCTAGTAAATCAGGTTTTCGAGAACTTATCTGCCATAGAAATGGATGTCAGAGCAGCTTGGGTCACCTTCCAGGAGGCTGTGATAGCCACGAACAACAGGGTTTCAGCAAGTACTCCCAGGTTCACCATTTCAGAGCAAACCAGAGGAAACATTCTATTAAAGGAATGGGAGCATAACATCGCCGAAGGCAAGCAGCAAGCCCAAAAGATAACCAATTCCTTAGAGGAGGCCTTTAATTCTGTAGACGGCGAGCTGCTGGACATTGACAGTGGAGGCAATGTCGAGATATTGATGCAAATGAATGTGGAAAAGATCTCGCTTGATCTGAAGGAAAAGGAAGAAAAATATTCGGCCGATATCTCTATGATGACTATGGTGGACATAGTCCAAGTAGATAAGTGCATGATTAAACCTAGCGCGCGATTATGCGCCATCGACATCATAGATGGACAGATGGAAGACAGGCTGCAACAGTTAGCATGAGAATGTTACTTCTTTGAAGCCAGCTGTCAAGGAGAACTGTCGCGGCTAATATCTCAGCTGGTTGAAATATGTATCGCCTGTACCAAGCCCACGCGATGACAGACGTCTGGCACCAAGTGAAGACGGAGAAAGAGAAATAGAGCGATTGCTCTCCTCCCTTTCATAACCGAAATTTTGTGACTATTGAGATTCTATCTTATTTGTAAAATTGTATAAATATACCATAGAAAGAAATAAACAGGGCTGGACCTTTTTGTGTCGATTGTAACAGAGTTTTTTAC
Source organism: Picea mariana (assembly GCA_032191745.1). Taxonomy (NCBI): domain Eukaryota; kingdom Viridiplantae; phylum Streptophyta; class Pinopsida; order Pinales; family Pinaceae; genus Picea; species Picea mariana. The sequence continues at coordinate 15,397 of JASDQU010946877.1, forward strand.
ATTTGAGAGTTAATACAAGCAAATCTGAAGATTCTCAATTCCGTCACGACTGTGTTACAAGTTTGTTTCCTTGTATCTCATATTTCGTTTCATTTCATATTCCTAATTGATGTGCTTCGTTATAATTTAGTACGACCACTACTATAGCGAATGAATTTTGTTTTTCTATAATTGTTTACTATTTTTCCTCTGTACCAACTATCAGCGGGTGTAAGACCAATCTGCATTTTCAGAATTCTACACATATTCTCTGCTACATCAATTATTTCCTTACAATTTTCCTCTTCTGTTTATACGTGAGACCCTCCCCTGATAGGAGCCTCACACTATAGACAGCTAAATGTTTTTCCCCCACCTCATACCTTTTATTAAAATATAACACAGTTACGGGAAAGAGCCTTTGATTTGCATCCCTATTTTATTCCTAAAACCGTAAATTCTCTTTTATACGACCAAATTGAGACAGCACTTAATCTCTCTCTGAAGTTTTTCCCACTTTTACTTTTCCTCCATGACTGTCCCTGTACCAACATAGCCTAATATCAAACCCGGACTATCGAACCAAACACACATTGCCTTAAACCTTTTCGACACAATTCTTAAAACGGCTACTAACCAGGTCGAACTTGAACGTTCATGGGCAACCATTGAACGAGATATAACTATTCAGGAACAATTGGAAGCTAGACAACGCCAACGTAGAAATCTTCCCTAGTTTACTTTACCGAAGGTTGACGTTACCCTCTTCTCCATATTTTACCCACTTTCGGATGCCTTGACACTGTACTTCTAAGCCTTAAGTACAGACTCAAGAACAACATCTTTCTGGCGCCGTTGTCGGGGATCGAAGTTATGAAATCTTTTTCCCTGGGAAAACGACATTTGTTTTTCGTTAAAAGTGTTACCCTTTGATAATGAAAAAAGAGTAGACACCTTTTAAGGCTTCCTAATCTTTCACTTGGTGACTCCACAAATAATAAACTTGCATCCGGTCGAAGGAATACCAGAAAAAACCCAGATGGTAAGCAGATTACGCCCGTTACCGATCCCAAAAAGATTCTAAAGGTGAGAGGCTCTTTTAAGCCAACCACTGCAGTTTACAAACTTAAAACCCCACCACTGAAGACTAAAAGTTCTTCTGAATCCTCAACTTCACTCAGTCCTCTCTTTGATACTAAAGTTTCGACACCAATCTGCTCCGAAATTAGGAATGAGATTCATTCGACAATCCCCTTAGTACACAAAGGGAAGGGCCCTCTTGAAGGTTCATCGGCTTTTGACATACCATCTCTCATGTAGTTGAATTTCCCAACTTCACCAAATTCTGAAGAGTGTGTTACACACTCGGTTTCCACACCCGTCGGTTCTCCTGATTTCGTCTCTTGCAAATCCGAGGAACCAAGTCCTCGCGTTCCTTATCTTTCCTCTTCGGATTTTCCTCTTCGCGAGGAAAACAAAGAGTCACTTTTAATTTTCCAAAACCCCCTTTATAACTTTCCACAAACAACGATGGCAGCTGCCGGAGGAGGAGGTGGAGGTTTTGTAGGAGGAGGTGGAGGGTTTATTGGAGGAGGAGGGGGAGGAGCCCCTCTAGGAGGAGTTGGAGGCCAAGGGCCTGCCCCCCCTCCCAAAGTTTTTGCGAAAGTTGCAGCCAGATATGCTGCCTTAGTATTTCCCGTCCCTCTACATGACCTTCTCGAAAATTACATAAAAAATCTACCAAAATTCACCGGGGAAGGGGATCTAACCATGGCAGAACATATTAATTTCTTTGATCAATTCATTGACATTCTAGGTATCGAGCATGAGGACGTATATTCGAGAATCCTTGTCCAAACCTTCGAAGGTCAGGTCCAAACTTGGTTTCAGAGCCTACCCACAGCTTCTATCTTGTCTTATGACGCTTTGGAAGATGCTTTCCTCAGACAATGGGGCGAGAGAAAAGACCATCTATATTATTTAACCGAATTTGGGTCTTTAAGGAAAAAGAACTCAAAAACAGTCATGGAATTTATTCAGAGATTCAACAAACTGTATAATAAGATCCCAGCCGAGGTTAAACCGTCCCAACCCGCGGCCAAAGTAACTTTCACTGGAGCTTTCGAACTGGATTTTGTACTCCTTTTGTGAGAGAGAAGGGGAGCCACCTTGAACCGAATGCAGGACAATGCGGTAGAAATAGAGTCTAATATGATGGCTTCGGGTAAGATTAAAGATAAATTAGAGACTGGAAACCGAGAGACCAAACACTTTAGAGAACAAACAGGTCCTTCAGGGTCAAATAGATCCGCAGACGAGAGGGTGGACGATATGGCCAGAGTGATTAAAGAATTGGCAAACAAAATATCCAGAATGGAACTCGAACAGGCTAAGGCTGACTCTTTCCCTAAAAAGGATTTCAAGAGGAACCCCAACCCCCCAAACCAACAAAGACAAATAAAAAATGAGGATAAAAAAATACAAGCTCCCTTAAAGAATGAAAATTTTATAGGAGCGAACGATTTTCAAGACTTCAGAGATTCGGATAATGATGTCACAAACTTCGGTGATGACTGCACTCAACCATATCTGACTCGAGAAGACTATGAAAAAATTTTAAACACACAACAACCCTCGAATAAGGGTGAAGAAGGTGATCACACTGATCTCTGTGAATCTCGACCAGAAACTGAGATGATAATGGCTGAGTTTCAACCAAAGTACAACCTAATATCTAAGAGTAAGCCTACCTCAACTACTCAACCCAAGAAATCTTTCAAAGAGGTCAAGCTTATGAGCCTCCTTCGGAAGAGACCTTATTACCCAACAAAAAAACGAAAACGGTAAACACACAAGAGTCCGAAGTGGAAAAAGTTGAAACCCAAGTACAAGGAACCGAACCAGTAAATAAAGTTACTTCTTCAACCAGGACCATGAGTGATAAAACGGTCCAAACAAATAGGTCGGAAAGGAAATATTCGGAATTCTCAACCAAAGAAACAAACAAGGTGAGCGGAACTTTCAGTTTTGAATATGAGATAAATAAACTTAAGATACCAATCCCTTTGGTAGAATTACAAAAAAACCCCATTTACCGGAAGCAGATTACCAAAGCGATGGGCGTCTCTGAACTAGAAAGCCAGTCTGATGTTTTAAACCTGGAAGATGACAAACCTAACATCACCTTTGGTCCCCATTTTGAAGGGGCCAAAGACACCATTGATCCCTTTTATATCACTCTGAATGTGTATGATCAACTGCTGCACAATTGCATGTTAGACTCCGAAGCCTCCCATAACGTTATGCCCAAGATTATTATGGACAAATTGGGTCTCCAGATCACCAGAACTTATGGGGATATGTACTCTTTTGACTCAAGAAGGGTTAAGTGTATGGGGATGATAAAATATCTGGTAGTTACCCTGGCACAAGTCTCGGTTAAGAGTATCCTGATGGATGTGGTTATCGCAGATATTCCCCCTAAGTATGGCTTGTTGTTATCTAGGTCATGGGGAGCCAAGTTGGGGGGTTCTCTTCAGTTGGACATGACGTTTGCCACAATTCCTGTGTTCGGTGGTCAGTTCACTCGGTTATACAGAGAAACAAGATTAGCATATACAGTGAGTGACCCTCAAAACCCAAACAATTTCCCTATCTACATTGCGGACCAAGATCTGGGAAATTGTATTTTGTCTTTTGATGATGGTTTAGATGGTTTTCCGGAAGAAAACAATATAGAGCGAGAAGAGTCAGATTACATGACAGAAGATCTGTGTAACACTGGTGTCTGGAAAATGTATTTTGAAGGTGCTTGATGTTCTGAAGGGGTGGGTGCAGGAGTGATTTTAGTGGCTCCCGGAGGTAAGTTCGTTGTTCCTTTTTCCTCTCGACTGCAGTGGGACATAGATTACACTAACAACGTATGCGAATATGAAGCATTGATCTTAGGATTAGAGGCTGCCAAAAAGCTAAATATAAGTAACTTGGATGTATATGGTGATGTAGAGTTAATAGTCAAACAAATAAATCGACAGTACCTAGCCAAGCATCCCAGACTAAGAACATACAAAAATTGTGCTTGGGATCTCATGGAAAACTTTTTCTCATCCGTAAATGTCCATTTTATCCCTCGCGCATAGAATCTACATGCTGATGCATTAGCAAAGGCAGCTTCAACCTTTTCTCCTCCCACGACTTTCAAATTGAAGTATCACATTGAAATCAGATACAAACCCTCTATACCAGACAATATCCGACACTGGCAGGTATTGAAGATGACGAACAAATTAAGAAATTTCTTGCAGTAGTGGGTGATTTCTCCGAAACTCATGCAGACCAAGAGAATCAACATGACCCGATGTGGATCATGCAAGAAGGGGAAGATCCTGAAACCTTTTGAGAAACAATTGCGGATCATCATATGTTGGTCCTTAAAAACAACCAAATTCCGAAAGGATTAATTCCTTTAGAAAGGCTTTTTGATTAGAACGACGTACCTCTAAAATCCGCTTTGCATCCCCAACCAGAAGAAGTGGAGGACTGTGATATAGGAACTGAAAAAGAATCCAGGGTGGTAAAAATATCCAAGTTCCTCCCTCCCGAAATGAAAGTTAAGTATAAAGACCTACTCAAACAATATAAAGATGTTTTCGCCCAGTCTTACGATGAGCTAAGAATGTATGACACTTCCATAATTGATCACAAGATACCTTTGAAGCCTAGGGTCAAACTGTTTAGGCAAAAGCTTAGATAGATTAATCCCATTTTGTTACCTGTGATCGAAAAAGAAGTTAAGAAACTTTTAGACGCGAAAATAATCGTACCTCTAAGATACTNCGATTGGGAAAAAGAGTGGGGAAATCAGACTGTGTGTGGATTTCCGAAACTTAAATAAGTCGTCCCTCAAGGACAATTATCCGCTGCCCAAAATGGACCATGTGTTAGAAAAAGTTGTTGGAGCAAACCGAATGTCTATGATAGATGGGTTCTCTGGTTATAATCAAATCGCCATGAATGAAAAAGACAGGGAAAAAACTGCTTTCACCACACCATGGGGTACGTTTATGTATGACAAAATGCCTTTTGGTTTGATGAATGCAGGGGCTACCTTCCAATGCGCTATGGACATCGCTTTCATAGGAGAAAGGGACAAGTTCATAGTCATTTACCTTGACGATTTGACGGTTTTCTCTAAAACCGATGAAGAACACTTGATCCATCTTAAACAGACTTTCGAAAAATGTCGTAGGTTTGGTCTATCTTTGAACCTAAAGAAATCACATTTCGCTATGCGGGAAGGTAAGCTTTTGGGCCATATCGTATCTAGGGATGGAATCAGGATTGATCCTAAGAGGATTGAAGCAATAGATACTATAAGTATTCCCAGAAATATAAAAGAGATTCAATCTTTCTTAGGAAGAATAATTTTTTTACGAAGGTTTATCCCCAATTTCGCTGAGATTGTCAAATTGATCACAAGGATGTTGAAGAAAGACAATGGAGTAAATTGGACAACCGAGGCCAGAGCATCTTTCGCGCATATTAAAAAATTCATAAGCGAGGCACCTTTGTTAGCAAGCCCAGACTATCTGAAAGATTTTCTTATCTTCTCATTTGCCTCTGAACATACTATCGCCGCGATGCTCCTACAAAAGAATGAAGAAGGATTCAAACAACCGATCGCGTTTTTTAGCAAGAGCCTTAGAGACGCAGAAATGAAGTATGACATAATAGAAAAACAGGCATACGCAATGGTAAAATCACTAAAGGCATTCAGAACTTATGTACTACATTCAAAGATAATCGCATACGTGCCTACCAATTCTGTGAAAGATATATTGGTACAACCAGACAGTGACGGAAAAAGAGGGCGATGGCTCGCTAAAATCCAAGAATTCGATCTGGAAGTTAAACCGACCAAATTGATAAAAGGGCAAGGCCTGGCCAAACTCTTAGCGGAGTCAAATTTCAGATCCCTTGATATCAATTGCTTGCAGGAAAGTGACGAAGACACAGACCTAAACGAGATGGATGAAGAAACAAGTCCAAACCAGATCGAAGAGAAGTTCTTATCATCGGGCTGATACAGAGACATAGTGTCTTACTTGTTGAACCTAAAATGCCCAAATGAACTATCACCATATAAATTCAAAACTTTAAGACTCCATGCAGTTAAATATTGTATAGCCGAAAGTCAGCTATATTGGAAGGATCCACTCGGGTTCCTGCTAGTCTGTTTAGTTGAGTCGGAAACTCAGCGGGTTATAGACGAATTTCATAAGGGAGTCTGTGGGGGGCATCACGCATGGAGAGATACAACTTACAAGATCTTGAGGGTTGGGTACTACTGGCCGAAACTCTTTTCGAACGTCAATGCCAAAGTGCGTGCCTGCAACCTGTGTCAACTATTCGCAGGTAAACAGAAGCTCCCTGCACTGCCTCTAGTTCCAGTCAAAGCTGAAGCCCCATTTCAGTAATGGGGTTTAGAATTCATAGGCAAGATTAATCTCCATTCCAGTGCTCAACATAAGTGGATCTTAACAACTACAAATTATTTTACTAAGTGGGTGGAAGCCATTCCAACCAAAAGGGCAACAGACTCGGTGGTAATCGATTTCTTGGAAGATAATATTTTGTCAAGATTCGGTTGTCCTCGAAAGATAGTTACTGACAATGCCTAGGCCTTTAAATCTATGGCTATGATCAGCTTCTGTCAAAAGTATAACATCGTTCTTGGCCATTCCACAACATATTACCCCTAGGGGAACAGATTGGCCGAGT
>JASDQU010946878.1:4340-18242 GCA_032191745.1 Picea mariana
CATGCAGCCCGCCCAAGACTCAAGCCATAAATATGGCAGGCCATCGCCTCAGTCTTGAATGAAGGGCGACCATTACTATCTCTAGAGAATGGAAGGACATCTCCCTCGAGTTTGGATAATGGTGGCACCAAGGATTAATTGCAGGGGTCAGGTGAGTACAGTGGTCATGTCTGCCTAGGGGTTATCTCTCCCGCTAGGCTTGGCTGGCACTATTTCTCTTTTGCGCTTCGCCACCCTGCATGCTCAGAGAATGGGACCAGTGCGCAGTGGGTTTTCCTCACAGTCATTCAACGAATTCTCAGTCCTCTTGGCCTAGCCATGCCGAGGAAGAGGGGCAAGCCGAGGCGTGGACCAGCCTGGTACAGCTACGCCGCTCGACAGAGACGATTGCAGCAGATGGAAAGAGCCTTGTCCATCACCAGGACTCAGTGCTTGGAGAAGCCAAGGACTCCATCGATGGCTTATGTCGAGGAGGTGATTCCGGAGGAACCCATCTAAGTTCCATCAGAATCCCTCCTCTTCACAGTACCTGACGACTTGCAATTCCCCAGCCTCAACACAACAAGCACAAGCGCCCAGGTTGCCATGGAAGGCACCACCTACATAGTTGAGGAGGAATTCCTCCACATGGATTCAAATGTATCAACCTAGGATAACGACAACAAAATTGGGGAAGAGGCAGAGGCAGTCAAGGCGGTGGACATTGGCACCGCGCAGGAGGACCACCCAGTCTTGGCGCCTCCACTGCTCACTGCAATCCCTGAGTTCAACTCAACTCCACCACCTCTCTTCAGCCCGAAACAACTAGTGCTCATCTTTGACCTTAGGAGCCAAATGGCGGACCAGCTCCACTGGGACACCCTCATGAGTCAGCGGATCGACATGCTATTTGACGCATTCTTGAATGCACCGGAAAATCAGCGTTTCTCGACCTGTGCGAAGCCTTTCGTGCTCCTGCCCAGGGACGACCCTCTCACCGGAGCTACAGACGACATACCCCCAGGTGCCAATGATTAGTCTCTGGTTCTTTTCAATGGGTACTTTGTACAATTCCTGCCCAACTCTCTGTACTGGGAAGCTGCAGATTTACAGTCTTGTTCTCTTTTTTCAGTTGCTTGTTTGTTTTAGATTCCTAGAACAGTTCTGCAAGAACACAAATCCACCACCTGCTCTGGTTTCCATTTGGTAGCGCAAATGGAGGATAGCTTTTTTGACTAAAAGTATAACAGTCTGCCACCTGTTCCGATTTCCGCTAATTTGGTGGAACAGGTGATAGAGTGATGACATATGGCATTTTTGTATTATAAAAGCACATTAATAGGAAATATTTTTTTATTTAAAAAAAAAGTGTGGATACAAAATTAGGTATTTTAATTGTATGGTTTTTACTTAGGTATTTCCTATGTTATTTTATATCTATTTAATTTAAGAAATAAATCGTTTCTAATGTTATTTGGCTATTTTTTGTTTGTTTGAATTTCCTTTATTATTATATCATTATAGTAAAAAAAATCTATATTATTATAATCCAAATTCCTATTCCATAATGATCATTATACATTAAAAATATTGTTTTTTTTTCAAATTGCATAAAATACAAATGGCTATTATATATTCTAAACCAAAAAACAAAATACATTGCCACACTTTGTCATTTCAATTAGAATTTTTATTTTTGAATTTTCAAATTGTCAATTAATAAAGAGTAATGTTGGCCTACCCCTTCAAGGCCTTTATGAAGGATTTTCAAGAGGTCAATGGAAATTAGCTTAACCAACTCTTTTAACTTTGGTAACTTATTCTTATAGATAAGTGATCCAAACCTCATTTTTTAAAAAGATTCGTTGGGTGCAGAAATATTAGAGAAAATAAGTCATGTTTCTCTTAACTTTGGTAACATATTCTTATAGATAAGTAATCCAAACCTCATTTTTTAAAAAGATTGACGGGGTGAAGAAATATTAGAGAAAATAAGTCATATGAACTTGTAACCCTGAAATCCCAAACTTCTTAGTAGCCCTGAAATCCCAAACTTCTTAAAAAAAATAAAAAAAATAATAACCAAATGTTAAAACATTCTTTTAAAATATTTTATAATTTTTTGAAAAATTAAAAAATATGAATATGAATTAAGTCAGCAGTGAAAAGATACATTATGAAAAATATCTATATTAAAATTTTAGTTTCTATATTATTTATAGAATTTTAAAAAATAACTTAGGTTAAGTTTAAAAATCAAATATTATAAGGACATCCGTCATGGCAATTGGTTCCTATGTGTAGAAATCGGTTCATAATTCTATCCTTCGAATAACATTATGAAATTCTCAAGATAGAAAAAGATAAAAGCAGCATCAAACCTGAGGACGTCATCTTTAGGTTACCTGAGAACGCCATCCACACTTTAATTCCAGCTCACTATTTATTTTTAATTCACTTATAAAAATTAAAATTATCAATTTATTTTTAATTCGTTTATAAAAATAAAAATGATCAAAAAGAGTTTCAAAATTATTTAGATATTCATTTCTTTTTTATTTTATTGATTTTTAAAATTTAATATAATAATAATTTTATAAAAATTGTAATATAATAATAATTTATTTTTAAGATCACAGTCAAGTTAGACATCAAATTGGATTTGAACTTGTGATTTTTTAGGAGGAAACACATGTTTTTAATTATTAAGCCCACTCACACTATATATAAAAATTAAAAAGAAAAGTATCAAAATGCAAGAGGGTTTGTCCCTAGGGTGTAGGGCACTCGATGATAGAGTGTAATATTAAGACACTTCGTTATATGAAATCACCGGGTTTATCCCTCGGGTGTAGGGCACTCGATGATGAAGTGTAATATTAAGACACTTTGTTATGTGAAGTCACCGATTCAAAACCCAACTTACCTTGTGTGTAGCTAATAAAGCATTGCAGGCACTTGAAGGTTATAATCCAAAAAGATTTGAATTTATAAATTTGAAAGCTAGCCATATACCCTAGTCAATTGTGATTCTCCATGTTGCATGGCATACATAAATATTAAAAACACATACAAATAATGAATGAAAAAAACTTATCATAATGGACTCTTATTCTTTTAAGAGAAAATTAATGTTTTGTGTATATTAAATATTATAGGTATTAAAAAAACTACAAATAAAATGATTAACTTATATAATATAAACATTATTATAAAAAATATAATAAGTATAGCAAAATGTAATGGGTATTTCAATAAAGGACTACAAACAAAATGATTAACATGTATAACAGAAATATGGTCACCAAAAATATAATAAATATATCAAAAATATAATACTAATATATATCACATACCACAAGCTAACAACATAAAATCTTGTTACTGATGGGCAATATCATTTAGATTAGTTACATGAAAGTGTTGTTTTATTGTGATTTTTCTCCAGTAGTAGGAGTAACACCACTTGGCCTATCTCGATAAGGACTCCCCTCTTTGCATATTAGGTCATTTTAGAGGAGATTTGTTTTTATTATATATTTGATGTGATATTTTGAAAAAGGAAAAAATATATTGTAAATCTTTTTATTAGTAAAATTATTGGGATTTATGAAACTTAACCACCAAAACTATTGGGTTTCATTTAGCTACATTTATATAAAAAGAAGAATTGTTTAAGACATAGTTGTTGATGATAGAATAAAGAAATGAGATGTAAATATACCTGCAACCGCTTCCAATGGCAAGAACATGTTTCTAGATTTGGTTTGATTCCCAACACATGCATTTTATGAAACATCTCCAATTTGATTATCTGATCCTTGTTTCATCTCATGTAGTGTGTGTTGTAGTATGCGTTCTCCTAATTCAAACCTGCCAAAACACAATTAATGAAAACATGGGATAACTAGCTTTGTTTCTCATCTCACTTGTTATTGTGATTGAACTAAACTAATTCAAAACTCGTAATAGTAATATTTTGATATGTGATTGCAGGCTTATCGGCCCAAGCAGTACAGGCCTATAGCTCTCTGCAACGTCACCTACAAACTCCTCACCAAGGTGATAGCTCGAAGACTCAAGCCTATCCTACCGACAATCATCTCCCCTGAGCAATCCGGTTACGTCGAAGGCAGGCAAATCCTGGATAGTGTTATCCTAGCCCATGAAGTAATTCACTCCCTGCAAAAGACCAAAACTCCAGGCATGCTCCTCAAGTTAGACCTCTCTAAAGCATTTGATAAGATAAGCTGGGAGTATATGCAAGCAATGCTTCTGGCTTTTGGTTTTGATCAGAACTGGGTAAAGTGGATTTTGAATCTAACCTCCACGGCTTTCTTCTCTCTTCTCATCAATGGTGTCCCCTCACGACCCTTCTCCCCTTCAAGAGGGATTAGACAGGGCGACCCCCTCTCCCCTTTCCTCTTCATCATCCTGGCCAAAGGCCTCAGCCGCTCAATTCATGCAGCCCTAGAAAACAACCTTCTGACAGGATTACCCTTGCACGGCATCTCTCCCCCTATCTCGCACAACCAATTTGTGGATGACACCCTCCTAATGGGCATCCCTACTGTCCGTGAAGCCAACTCTATCCAGGAGATCCTCCAAACCTTCTCTGATGCCTCAGGCCTGGATTGCAACAAGGATAAGTCCCAAATCTTTTTTTTCAATACGCCCCCACCGATTCAGCGCCACATCTCGGATATCCTGGGATTCAATAGAAGCTCCCTTCCGTCCAAATACCTTGGCATCCCCTTGATCGACAATGCCCTCCATAATTCCTCTTGGGAACCTCTCTTAACTTCCTTCTCTAAACGGCTCTCTTCTTGGACCTTTAGAGCCTTAAACCTTCCCAGCCGTCTCACTCTCCTACAAGCCGTTCTTCAGGCCCTCTCGATCTATTCTTTTTCAGCACTGGCTGCTCCGAAGTTCGTCCTCACAGCCATCAAAAGCTTACAGAGAAACTTCATTTGGCAAGGCCTCAACAAAGGGAAGAAAATAGCACTAGTCAGCTGGGATAAACTCTGTCAGCCCAAAAAACAAGGAGGATTGGGATTAAGGGACCCCTCTATAATGAACAAGGTCCTCAGTGCCAAAATTTGGTGGCGATGGCTAAAAAATCCCAAGGATCTTTGGGCCAGGCTCTGGAGGCAAAAATACGCTCCAAACATGGCTGAGAAGAACTTAATCTGCTGGAATGGGGACAACCCGGGCTCTTTAATCTGGACAGCGGCCAAGCAGAACAGACAGTTGGTGACTCGGCACGCCTTTTGGGAGATAGGTAATGGGGAAACGGCTCTTTTCTGGCAAGACTCCTAGCAGCAGTGGCCAGCTCTAAATGTTGAAGAATGGGCCCGCAACATCTGCGCCCTAGCCACACGGGTAGGCCTGACAAGAGTAGCCAACTACTGGCAGGACAATCCCACGGAGGACGCTTGGAGATGCTGGCATTTGGATAGGGAACGCCTTAACCTGGAGGCGCAGTTAGATTTGGCATCTTTGCAAGAAGAGCCGGCTAAACGAAAAATACCCAAAATTACAGGAGAAGATACACTTCGATGGGGATACAAGCCATAGGGTACTTTCAGCACGCAGGAAGCCTACCAAATTAAAACTCAGTCAAACCCCCTCCCGGCTTCGAAAGTCTGGAACAAAATTTGGAGTCTTAAACATTGGCCTAAAATCACTCTATTCCTTTGGCTGGTCTCCCATTCCAGTATTCTCACATGGGACAACCTCTCGAAAAGAGGTTTTGTGGGACCCTCTTTATGCATACTGTGTGGAGAAGCAGAGGAAACCATGAACCATCTCCTCAATTCTTGCCCTTACACAGCTCAAATTTGGGATCAAGCAGCGCTTATCATGCGTACCTCAGACCGCCTCAGGGATAGCATCCTCGAAACTATTACGAAATGGAGGGACAAGGCTTTTCACTCCCCTCTCCTTAATCGTATCTGGCAACTTCTACCCGGTTTTATTCGTTGGCAAACTTGGAAAGAAAGGAACATGAGAATCTTCAGAAGCATTTCCCTCCCGTGGCAACAGTGTTGGAGTCACTGCCACCGCAACATCCTGGAAACTCTCCACCTACGAAATTGGTCCAGCGCAGACTTAACCTGCCCTCCTTCTAAACTCCTCATCCTCCGGCATTGGATACCACTTCCTTCTCTTCAGACTCTCCCCTCCCCTTCTCCCACCTTCCCTTCTAGCAGCCCCTCCTCTTGGTCTCCCCCCCCGGAAGATTTCGTCAAGCTCAATTTTGATGGAGCCTCTAAGGGTAATCCAGGGGCTGTCGGCTATGGAGTAGTCTTCCGCAACCATCATGGGCACATTCTCGTCATAGGCGCCGGCTCCATCGGGCACTCTACGAACAATACAACAGAACTCTGGGGTCTTATCAAAGGTTTGCAATTGGCCATCAAAAACAATTTTACCAAGGTAATCGTCGAGGGGGACTCCCAAGTCATCATTGGCCTGCTGTGCAGGATCTTAAATGGGGCCAATCCGGACAAAATTTCGCCTAGCTGGAGACTCTCACACGGCCTGAAGATCATCGTAGATCTAATGCACCCAAATCAGGCTATCATTCCTACACACGTAAGGAGGACAGCGAATCAAGTTGCGGACGAACTGGTTAATCTGGGTACCAACTGGAGTGGTCCAGAACTCCATTGCAACTCAGGCCGGGATCATGATCACCCTATTCTCCAGCAATGCATCCGCAAAGCGGAAATGGTGGATGTCTCCCCGGATGGGGTGTTAGTGCGGCGAACGTGGCAGACGGAGGGGGCAGGCATCAGCCACCACGGCACAGAGCCACGTGACGGGCTCGTGCCACAGCCCGTCACCTTCCCATCCGATTAAATGGCCTTTACTGTGATTAGAGGGCGCATTTATGAAATCTTCCTCTCCATATTCGCGTCGTCGTTTGTCTTGTGTAGCAATGGTTATCACCCGTCTCCGCTTGCAGGCTGGAGGACTCTCCCCTTTGCAGCCAGGGCTCAATCCAGATAGAATTCTCTGGTTCCATGCAGCCTCTGTTCATCACCAGGTCACACACCTCTGCATAGTGTACCTGTTCTCGCGGGTTAGTAACAACTATCACCCTATGCCGCGTCCCAGGGGAAGGCCGTGAAGGGGCTCTCCCTGGAAGCCTCGTCGGCCCTCGGTCTCTCCCCCCGACTCACCTTCCATATGCTCCTCCCCCCCGCTCCAGTCCGAGCATCTCTTGGCTTCCTCTCATGATCCGTCGAACCTGCAATTTGGTTGTTTGGCGATAATACCCCGGCTGGCGAGCTCCTTCCCGCACCCTCCGACGGCTTTCACTGCCCCCACACCGACCCCTGACCCTCCGAGAAGCTCAAGCGGTGAGCCTCCTCCTCATAGCAAGCATGAGGGTGCTGATTACCAATTCACTGATTCCTTCAACAGCGCGCAGTTCAGAGGCAGCCTAGCTATCCTTCACGGCCTAGTTTTTGAGCTCCGCCAAGGAGTGGCGGATCTCTAGTTCCGACTACAAGCAACCGATGAAAAGGTGGAGGTCTTTCTTCAGACTCTCTCCTCCATGCAAGCAGCTTTCTCCTCGGATTCGGCAGAAGCGACCCCCATGGAGGAACCCAGAGCAGCTCCAGGTGTAGGACATGATAGGACGCAACGTTCAATAGAGACGGCACGGACGCAGGGCACGCGAGAGCGCAGTGTAGCAGAGAAGGACTCGGTAGGGATACTGATGCAAAGTGCTACTACAAAGGCTGATGGAACCATGGGCAAAGTGCAAGTCGACCGGCAATGGGCAGACCAGGTGACGTATGTCGAGGAGGAGCCCTGGACAGAGGACCTCCACGCCACGTGGCCGGGCTATCTACCAGGTGTCTAAGTCTATAGTGTTTCACAATGTCTTTTCAACCTTTTGCTAGTTTTAGTTGATGAACAGTCTATATAAGACCACTTTTCTTAGCTTATCTTACTATCTATGCTGAACTGATTTGCTGGCTGGATTGGTTTCCCCTCTGTTGGGGCAGTCCAGTTATTACAACATGGCCATCACTGTATTCTGTAACTTTGCCTCAGTTTTGGAAGGTTTTTAATATATGATACTTCTTACTTAAAAAAAATATATATACTTGTTATCAAAAATCACATTATAAAATGGAATTGATGGGTATTTATGTGCATCTCCATTGAGTAAACTACACCAAGTGGGTGATGATTTCCCAAAAACATCTTCCCGTGTACATAGATTTTGATGATTGCCATAGTTTGTGATTAGAGATCCTTTAACTTCGCCTTCACCACAACAACATTTATGATCATTTCCATAGTTTGTGGATAGAGATCTCAGATTAGAGATCCTTTAATTTGGCATTTACCACAGCAACATTTATGATGATTTCCATAGTTTGTGAATAGAGATTTTAGATCCACGGCAACATTTATAACGATTTCCATAGTTTGTGGATAGAGATTTTAGATCCTTTATAACTTTTAGCAAAAATAATTCCTCTTTCCTCCTCACCTTCCCTATCCCCTTTAGTGTTTGTTTGAAGAACATTTGTGATGATTTCAATAGTTTGTGAGTAGATATTTGAAATCCTTTAGCTTGACCTTTATCATAACACAATAACTTTTGGCAAAAGCAAGAAAGCAATTACTCTTTCCACTTCCGCTTCTTTGTTCGTTTTGATTGTGTGTTTGTTTGAACTTTCAATTTAGATTAACACATGTTATGATGATATACATGATAATTGTTATTTAAAATATTTTCGAAAGAAGAGTAAATATATTGTGTATGACATTTTACACAGTTGCTAGTGGAGTTTGATCTTTGTATTGTCTAAATTTTCTTGATGTCTATATACTACTTATTTCATGTCTAGATTTAATCATACTTAATTCATGTATAGATTTTATACAAAAAGGGAAAGAAGAATAAATATATTGTGTATGACATTTTACACAGTTGCTAGTGGAGTTTGATCTTTGTATTGTCTAAATTTTCTTGATGTCTATATACTACTTATTTCATGTCTAGATTTAATCATACTTAATCCATGTGTAGATTTTATACAAAAGGGAACCACAAGCTTCGATAAACATTTTTTTAAAGACAAAAGACTTTCAACAACTCATTTTTTTCAAAAATTGTAAAATTCCTAGTAATCAATGATATTCAAAACTAATTCAAATAAAAATATAAGACAAACTTTAAATTCAAATATAAAATATAAAAGGTAAAGATTACATTTGTACTCATTTTAGCGTACTCTTTTCTTTTCAATTCTACCCATTCCACACACGTCTACCACCTTCGCATCATTTTTCCAGATCTTTACATGGACCATCTATAACAAAAACAATAATTTTAAGTTAGAAAAAAAAGGGCTACTTATTTGTTCTAATAACATGAATTCACAATAATTTACATTGATAAAAAAAAAMACTTAGTTTGAATTGGCATGGAGTTTAGGTATGGTTACAAGTAACAAAGCCTTTAACAAGTTGTTTCTTAAAATCACAGAATAGAATTATATATACATCATATCCATCCATTATTAAGATAAGAGAGAATATGATATATACTAATCCATTATTGAAATAAGAAAATTATATATACATCATATCCATTATTGAGATAAGAGAATAATGATATATACTAATCCATTATTAAGATAAGAGAGAATAATGATATATATTATTTTACATAAAAAAAAATTATGTAATATCTATTATATGGATAATACACTTAAGTATACATATACATGTAGACTCAACAACTTCATTATAGGTTAGACAAATTCCAATAATATGAGTGACATCAAATAGAGGCTTTATTGAATAATATGAGTGACATCAAATAGAGGCTTTATTGGAAAGTAATAGGCACTCTTCCTATTTAAAAAAAATTGAAAGGTTTTTAAAAATGGGATGAGACATTTTTATTCTTTCATAAATTCTTTTCTAAAGCTTTAAATGATAAATATGAGAAAAAAAAACATTAACGCTTTAAATGACAAATATGAGACAAACAAACAAACAAATATATATATATATATATATATATATATATATATAATAACAATGTTTATATCAGAAATGAAATGTTGAACATGTTTATGGTTCTAAACCATTTTTCAATTAAAGCTTAAGATTGCTACTCCAAATTAATTGCAAAATTAGTTGGTGCATATTCTAATATGCTCATACATATGTTAATAGAGAAAGAAAAGTCAATGCATTCAATTTGTCCATTATTCACATACTAATGTTTTGTCTTGCACCAATTTTCTTTAGATTTACTATATTCTGGTATGAACACTAAAATTATTATATTATCTATTTGTTTACATAAAAAATAAATGATTCTATAAAAGAGGGAACAACATTATTTGAGATCATATATCTATTACGTATGCACTTTGAATAATATTGAAAATCATGCATCTTTGTATGTTTCCATGTCTTTATGATCTAGACTGGATCATTATATTATTTGTCATCTATCTCGATGCTTTTAGAGTGGAAAAATTGGAGGAATCAACTTGTAGGGTCATTTTAGTGGCAAGTCCTAATTTGGAAAATTGGGGTCTGGAACCTTCCAAAGCCATGTTGAGGCATTAAAATATGTTTTTTGGGGATTATGATGTGCAAAACTTGCACCCACCCCCTTGACAGTGTTCTACACTCCAAGACCTTTCCAACAGTGTGGATTGTGCATCAATCGGAGCTCGTACGCAAATGTTATGCCTCTCGCAAGTTGACCACCTAGTATGAGAGGATGCCACATCATCCTTCATTACTCACACATATGGGATTAGCCACATATGTAATTTCAAGAAGATTCTAGAAGGTCCAAAACCCTATCACAATTGAGGGTTGAGGAAGTAAAAAAACCTACCTTTAGATGGCTATCAGGCAATGTTAAATACCAAGCCACTAGGAGGAGAAGGGGTTCTATCTTATGTTATTGTATTTTGTTCCATAGCAGAGTAGAACAATTGGGAGTGGGAAATTAGAGACCATAACAGTGGGGGTTAATGTTTTGTAGCAACTTATTAGGCCACGGGTCTCAGGTAACTCCATAGTGAGTGTCTTCTCCTTTGTACTTGCATTACTTCCATACCAAAGAAAAGAGAGCAGAGCAACATCACCTTCTAGCTAGGTTTTCTCCCGTAAGGGTTTCCCAAAGAAAATCTTTATGTCATTTTGTGGATGGTGTGTAATTGTATTTTACTGTTCTTTATTTTTGGTATTTTATCTATTTCATGCATAAGCAGAAAATTAGTAACTAAATATTCTAGAATCTAAATGAATTTAACCTTCTTAGTGTAGATTTTAGTTTTATTTAGCAAATATGTTGTGATAAACTGTCCTAATGGAATATCCATTGGCAGTTTATAGATCATATTGGTATCAGAGCAGGGTTTTCTTTTGGGTATTTGTGGGAAGTTGCAGGATCTAGGAATCGACTTAACGATAAGTCACAAAAACCCTAGCCATGGTGAATGAGTCTATTCGTAATAACCCTCAAGATCTAGCAACAAAAAGATTTGAGAGATTAGAAGCGCAAGTCACCGACATCAATCGAAATATGAACCTCCTCATGGCAGCTCTAGCAATAAAGCTCAGACCGTTCGAAGATGATGAAGGTCAGAGGGGAAGTGGAGAGATCAGGAACACTCACGAAAGTAGTCGCAAAAAGAATCTGGGAAAGAGCACCCAAGTTTAAGTTTCATGAACCCTTCACAGTCCCTATTCAAGATGGAAGCGAAAGTGGACATAAAGCCATACCAAGGTGAGATCGATGCATTAAAACTGAATCATTGGTTGCAACAACTAGAATTTTATTTTAGCTTTCACCGTATAGATGAAGAGCAGAAGATTTCATTTTCTAGATTGATCATTGAAGTTAGAGGGCCATGCTTTAACCTAATGGTAAAGCCATATGGAAACACTTAGGCTAGAGGATGATCCACTAGTAACTAGGTGCGAGGACTTCAAAACCCTCATCAAGTCCAAATTCTACCCTATCATGTATGTACATGACCATTGGATCCGATGGCACTACTTCAGGAAGAGGTAGGGGCAGAGTGTACAAGAGTACACCATTGAGTCTAGAAAGATGGCCATCATGTTGGGTGTTACACCCCCAGCCTAGGGATAACTAAGGAAATGATGTCTTGAGGCCCGCAGGTACTAGACATAGAGTGTCAAGAGTTGGATGATCAATATATCCCACAATGAGCATATATATCCCCTCTTCTTCATCGTGTTTCACCACCATCATCAACAATAGAGCAGTGTCCACCACACCAGCCTAGTCCACAGAGGGAAACATGTCTTTCTTCATGAGGTAACTAGTCAAGTATCATGGTGAGTATCATTTTAATCTTTGGGGCATTTGGATAAGTTTTAGAGGGTTCTTTGTGATTATGAAACATTTGCTTGGAAGTTATTCTTTTTACCATTTTTCATCTTGGTGGTTATCCTGGGGTTTCTAGTAAGTTCACCACCTCAGGGAAAGGGGTGCAACTGGGGTTTTTCTTGATGGTCCATCATGCCATTCCTAGTCATCTTTATTCACTTTCCATCTTCATTTTCCCTCTGTATCCTCATATTTTGGGTTTTCGAGTTACATGTACCCTAAAAAGGGGTTTGTACCTCATTCTCTTATGGGAAGAGGGGTTAAAGGTTCATAGGTTGTCGTAGCTAGCATCAATAAATAAATAAAAAGAAACAGCAATCATGATCAAAATGCAGTGGCAAGGATACAAAAGGACACAAAATCCATAATCCCAAACTTGAGCTCTACCTTTCCAGGTGCCCCCCTAAGTCCTGAGTGCGAATGAACACCTCACCTATTTGAAAAGGACTTATAAGTATCATGCTTGAAAGGAAACACATTTAATGCATAAAATCAAGAAACCTTGTAAAGGGGACTTGCAAATTATCTAAAGAAGATAAAGAAAAAGACAATTATAGGGCTTGGAAAAAGGTTGTGCCCCAAATGAAAGGTAACTCAAGGATGAAGCACACCATCCGCAAAGGAATCCATGGAAATGAGACCATATGAGACCCTTTCATGTTAATGACCCCATGCCCAAAAGTTTCTCCCCCATCCACCTCACATTCATTACATGGCCTAGATAGGGTTCACTTGGGAAACCCTCCACTACTTGGGGAATTAGCTTACCCAATAAGACTTTTTGATAACCCTCCCATTTCTAAATTTGGTAATTTGCATAAAGAGTTTAAGCTTATGTTTAATTTGAAAGGGTGGGTCTGATGTGCTTGTTTGGGTGGCTCTTGTATTAAGAATGATTTACTTGGCATGATTCATATAACTTGTGGACCCTTGGAGGGCGTACCTTGTTTGTGTTTGCAAGATCTTACTCGGTGACATCTTTCATGGAGGTACTACATCACTTGGACCTTCATATTGGCATAAAATCCCACAAGTCGGACGTTGAGCCTCGCAAAAGGGAGTATAAAGATGATGAACGTTGCACACTTGGTGATGTAATTGGCCCATTAAAGAGGCTTAGGATGATAAAACTTGCATGATGTCACCCTCCCACGTTAGAACATTGCACTTTCGGAGCATGACTTCAAGCTTAAATAGATCGATTTGACATGGGTTTTACACTTGATGGAGTTATGGGATATTTACCCCACATAATATGGACTAGTGAGATGATGTGGCACCTTGGAGAACTGAAGTCCTAGCCTTTGGAGACTATCTCACCCAACAACCACCCTTGAAGAAGACGTTGGGGTTTTATTTCACATTATTTGGTCATTTTTGATCATTATTTAGCATATGTGGACAAAAAACAAATGGATTTGGTAAAAATCATTGTAAACACATACTGTTTGACCTAAAATTAAAGATTTAGTTGTAAATTGGACCAAACTAAGACTTGGGTT